>JBBBDQ010019769.1:0-36077 GCA_037127315.1 Ascarosepion bandense | reverse complement strand
GGTCATGGATTAATGATACAGTAATAGAGAATACTGTATTGTCTGATTAATAATACTGTGAGGAAAACTTAGAACAATAGGTTGAATGATGAAAATGTTTAGCCACATGAAGGACATGGATTAATGATACAGTAATGAGAATACTGTATTGTCTGATTAATACTACTGTGAGGAAAGCTTAGAACAATAGGTTGAATGATGAAAATGTTTAGCCACATGAAGGACATGGATTAATGATACAGTAATAGAGAATACTGTATTGTCTGGTTAATAATACTGAGGAAAGCTTAAGGCAATAGGTTGAATGATGAAAATGTTTAGCCACATGAAGGACATGGATTAATGATACAGTAATAGAGAATACTGAAGTTGTCTGATTAATACTACTGTGAGGAAAGCTTAGAACAATAGGTTGAATGATGAAAATGACTTATGCACATGAAGGACATGGATTAATGATACAGTAATAGAATACTGTATTGTCTGGTTAATAATACTGTGAGGAAAGCTTAGAACAATAGGTTGAATGATGAAAATGTTTAGCCACATGAAGGACATGGATTAATGATACAGTAATAGAGAATACTGTATTGTCTGATTAATAATACTGTGAGGAAAGCTTAGAACAATAGGTTGAATGAAGAAAATGTTTAGCCACATGAAGGACATGGATTAATGATACAGTAATAGAGAATACTGTATTGTCTGATTAATAATACTGTGAGAAAGCTTAGAACAATAGGTTGAATGAAGAAAATGTTTAGCACATGAAGGACATGGATTAATGATACAGTAATAGAATACTGTATTGTCTGGTTAATAATACTGTGAGGAAAGCTTAGAACAATAGGTTGAATGAAGAAAATGTTTAGCCACATGAAGGACATGGATTAATGATACAGTAATAGAGAATACTGTATTGTCTGGTTAATAATACTGTGAGGAAAGCACAGAACAATAGGTTGAATGAAGAAAATGTTTAGCCACATGAAGGACATGGATTAATGATACAGTAATAGAATACTGTATTGTCTGATTAATAATACTGTGAGGAAAAGCTTAGAACAATAGGTTGAATGATGAAAATGTTTAGCCACATGAAGGACATGGATTAATGATACAGTAATAGAGAATACTGTATTGTCTGATTAATAATACTGTGAGGAAAGCTTAGAACAATAGGTTGAATGATGAAAATGTTTAGCCACATGAAGGTCATATGGATTAATGATACAGTAATAGAGAATACTGTATTAATCTGATTATTAATACTGTGAGAAGCTTAGAACAATAGGTTGAATGATGAAAATGTTTAGCCACATGAAGGACATGGATTAATGATACAGTAATAGAGAATACTGTAATATCTGATTAATAATACTGTGAGAAGCTAGAACAATAGGTTGAATGATGAAAATGTTTAGCCACATGAAGGACATGGATTAATGATACAGTAATAGAGAATACTGTATTGTCTGATTAATAATACTGTGAGGAAAGCTTAGAACAATAGGTTGAATGATGAAAATGTTTAGCCACATGAAGGACATGGATTAATGATACAGTAATAGAATACTGTATTGTCTGATTAATAATACTGTGAGGAAAGCTTAGAACAATAGGTTGAATGATGAAAATGTTTAGCCACATGAAGGTCATGGATTAATGATACAGTAATAAAAGAATACTGTATTGTCTGATTAATAATACTGTGAGGAAGCTTAGAACAATAGGTTGAATGATGAAAATGTTTAGCCACATGAAGGACATGGATTAATGATACAGTAATAGAGAATACTGTATTGTCTGATTAATAATACTGTGAGAAAGCTTAGAACAATAGGTTGAATGATGAAAATGTTTAGCCACATGAAGGACATGGATTAATGATACAGTAATAGAGAATACTGTATTGTCTGATTAATAATACTGTGAGGAAAGCTTAGAACAATAGGTTGAATGATGAAAATGTTTAGCCACATGAAGGACATGGATTAATGATACAGTAATAGAGAATACTGTATTGTCTGATTAATAATACTGTGAGAAGAAAGCTTAGAACAATAGGTTGAATGATGAAAATGTTTAGCCACATGAAGGACATGGATTAATGATACAGTAATAGAGAATACTGTATTGTCTGATTAATAATACTGTGAGAAAAGCTTAGAACAATAGGTTGAATGATGAAAATGTTTAGCCACATGAAGGACATGGATTAATGATACAGTAATAGAGAATACTGTATTGTCTGATTAATAATACTGTGAGGAAAGCTTAGAACAATAGGTTGAATGATGAAAATGTTTAGCCACATGAAGGTCATGGATTAATGATACAGTAATAGAGAATACTGTATTGTCTGATTAATAATACTGTGAGGAAAGCTTAGAACAATAGGTTGAATGATGAAAATGTTTAGCCACATGAAGGACATGGATTAATGATACAGTAATAGAATACTGTATTGTCTGATTAATAATACTGTGAGAGAAGCTTAGAACAATAGGTTGAATGATGAAAATGTTTAGCCACATGAAGGACATGGATTAATGATACAGTAATAGAGAATACTGTATTGTCTGATTAATAATACTGTGAGGAAAGCTTAGAACAATAGGTTGAATGATGAAAATGTTTAGCCACACTGAAGGACATGGATTAATGAAATACAGTAATAGAGAAATACTGTATTGTCTGATTAATAATACTGTGAGAAGACTTAGAACAATAGGTTGAATGATGAAAATGTTTAGCCACATGAAGGACATGGATTAATGATACAGTAATAGAGAATACTGTATTGTCTGATTAATAATACTGTGAGGAAAGCTTAGAACAATAGGTTGAATGATGAAAATGTTTAGCCACATGAAGGACATGGATTAA
Source organism: Ascarosepion bandense (assembly GCA_037127315.1). NCBI lineage: Eukaryota > Metazoa > Mollusca > Cephalopoda > Sepiida > Sepiidae > Ascarosepion > Ascarosepion bandense. The sequence continues at coordinate 33,188 of JBBBDQ010019769.1, read as the reverse complement.
TGATACAGTAATGAAAATACTGTATTGTCTGATTAATAATACTGTGAGGAAAGCTTAGAACAATAGGTTGAATGATGAAAATGTTTAGCCACATGAAGGACATGGATTAATGATACAGTAATAGAGAATACTGTATTGTCTGATTAATAATACTGTGAGAAAGCTTAGAACAATAGGTTGAATGATGAAAAAGTATTTAGCCACATGAAGGACATGGATTAATGATACAGTAATAGAGAATACTGTATTGTCTGATTAATAATACTGTGAGGAAAGCTTAGAACAATAGGTTGAATGATGAAAATGTTTAGCCACATGAAGGACATGGATTAATGATACAGTAATAGAATACTGTATTGTCTGATTAATAATACTGTGAGGAAAGCTTAGAACAATAGGTTGAATGAAGAAAATGTTTAGCCACATGAAGGACATGGATTAATGATACAGTAATAGAGAATACTGTGTTATACAGTTAATAATACTGTGAGGGAAAGCTTAGAACAATGAGTTGAATGAAGAAAATGTTTAGCCACATGAAGGACATGGATTAATGATACGAAGTAATAGAAATGCTGTATTGTCTGATTAATAATACTGTGAGGAAAGCTTAGAACAATAGGTTGAATGAAGAAAATCATAAGCACATGAAGGACATGGATTAATGATACAGTAATAGAATACTGTATTGTCTGGTTAATAATGCATGAGGAAAGCTTAGAACAATAGGTTGAATGAAGAAAATGTTTAGCCACATGAAGGACATGGATTAATGATACAGTAATAGAAATACTGTATTGTCTGATTAATAATACTGTGAGGAAAGCTTAGAACAATAGGTTGAATGAAGAAAATGTTTAGCCACATGAAGGACATGGATTAATGATACAGTAATAGAGAATACTGTATTGTCTGATTAATAATACTGTGAGGAAAGCTTAGAACAATAGGTTGAATGAAGAAAATGTTTAGCCACATGAAGGACATGGATTAATGATACAGTAATAGAATACTGTATTGTCTGGTTAATACTGTGAGAAGAGAGCTTAGAACAATAGGTTGAATGAAGAAAATGTTTAGCCACATGAAGGACATGGATTAATGATACAGTAATAGAGAATACTGTATTGTCTGGTTAATAATACTGTGAGGAAGCTTAGAACAATAGGTTGAATGAAGAAAATGTTTAGCCACATGAAGGACATGGATTAATGATACAGTAATAGAGAATACTGTATTGTCTGATTAATAATACTGTGAAAGCTTAGAACAATAGGTTGAATGATGAAAATGTTTAGCCACATGAAGGACATGGATTAATGATACAGTAATAGAGAATACTGTATTGTCTGATTAATAATACTGTGAGGAAGCTTAGAACAATAGGTTGAATGATGAAAATGTTTAGCCACATAGAAGGACATGGATTAATGATACAGTAATAGAGAATACTGTATTGTCTGATTAATAATACTGTGAGGAAAGCTTAGAACAATAGGTTGAATGAAGAAAATGTTTAGCCACATGAAGGACATGGATTAATGATACAGTAATAGAATACTGTATTGTCTGATTAATAATACTGTGAGGAAAGCTTAGAATTAATGGGTTGAATGAAGAAAATGTTTAGCCACATAGAAGGACATGGATTAATGATACAGTAATAGAGAATACTGTATTGTCTGGTTAATAATACTGTGAGGAAAGCTTAGAACAATAGGTTGAATGAAGAAAATGTTTAGCCACATAGAAGGACATGGATTAATGATACAGTAATAGAGAATACTGTATTGTCTGATTAATAATACTGTGAGAAAACTAGAACAATAGGTTGAATGATGAAAATGTTGAAATACATGAAGGACATGGATTAATGATACAGTAATAGAGAATACTGTATTGTCTGATTAATAATACTGTGAGGAAAGCTTAGAACAATAGGTTGAATGATGAAAATGTTTAGCCACATGAAGGTCATGGATTAATGATACAGTAATAGAGAATACTGTATTGTCTGATTAATAATACTGTGAGGAAAGCTTAGAACAATAGGTTGAATGATGAAAATGTTTAGCCACATGAAGGTCATGGATTAATGATACAGTAATAGAGAATACTGTATTGTCTGATTAATAATACTGTGAGGAAAGCTTAGAACAATAGGTTGAATGATGAAAATGTTTAGCCACATGAAGGACATGGATTAATGATACAGTAATAGAGAATACTGTATTGTCTGATTAATAATACTGTGAGAGAAGCTTAGAACAATAGGTTGAATGATGAAAATGTTTAGCCACATGAAGGTCATGGATTAATGATACAGTAATAGAGAATACTGTATTGTCTGATTAATAATACTGTGAGGAAAGCTTAGAACAATAGGTTGAATGATGAAAATGTTTAGCCACATGAAGGACATGGATTAATGATACAGTAATAGAATACTGTATTGTCTGATTAATAATACTGTGAGAGCTTAGAACAATAGGTTGAATGATGAAAATGTTTTAGCCACATGAAGGTCATGGATTAATGATACAGTAATAGAGAATACTGTATTGTCTGATTAATAATACTGTGAGGAAAGCTTAGAACAATAGGTTGAATGATGAAAATGTTTAGCCACATGAAGGTCATGGATTAATGATACAGTAATAGAATACTGTATTGTCTGATTAATAATACTGTGAGGAAAGCTTAGAACAATAGGTTGAATGATGAAAATGTTTAGCCACATGAAGGACATGGATTAATGATACAGTAATAGAGAATACTGTATTGTCTGATTAATAATACTGTGAGGAAAGCTTAGAACAATAGGTTGAATGATGAAAATGTTTAGCCACATGAAGGTCATGGATTAATGATACAGTAATAGAATACTGTATTGTCTGATTAATAATACTGTGAGGAAAGCTTAGAACAATAGGTTGAATGATGAAAATGTTTAGCCACATGAAGGACATGGATTAATGATACAGTAATAGAGAATACTGTATTGTCTGATTAATAATACTGTGAGGAAAGCTTAGAACAATAGGTTGAATGATGAAAATGTTTAGCCACTGTGAAGGTCATGGATTAATGATACAGTAATAGAGAATACTGTATTGTCTGATTAATAATACTGTGAGGAAAGCTTAGAACAATAGGTTGAATGATGAAAATGTTTAGCCACATGAAGGTCATGGATTAATGATACAGTAATAGAATACTGTATTGTCTGATTAATAATACTGTGGTGCTTAGAACAATAGGTTGAATGATGAAAATGTTTAGCCACATGAAGGACATGGATTAATGATACAGTAATAGAATACTGTATTGTCTGATTAATAATACTGTGAGGAAACTTAAGAACAATAGGTTGAATGATGAAAATGTTTAGCCACATGAAGGACATGGATTAATGATACAGTAATGAGAATACTGTATTTGTCTGATTAATAATACTGTGAGGAAAGCTTGAACAATAGGTTGAATGATGAAAATGTTTAGCCACATGAAGGTCATGGATTAATGATACAGTAATAGAGAATACTGTATTGTCTGATTAATAATACTGTGAGGGAAAGCTTAGAACAATAGGTTGAATGATGAAAATGTTTAGCCACATGAAGGTCATGGATTAATGACAGTAATAGAGAATACTGTATTGTCTGATTAATAATACTGTGAAGCTTAAGACAATAGGTTGAATGATGAAAATGTTTAGCCACATGAAGGACATGGATTAATGATACAGTAATAGAATACTGCGTGTCATGATTAATAATACTGTGAGAAAAGCTTAGAACAATGAGTTGAATGATGAAAATGTTTAGCCACATGAAGGACATGGATTAATGATACAGTAATAGAGAATACTGTATTGTCTGATTAATAATACTGTGAGGAAAGCTTAGAACAATAGGTTGAATGATGAAAATGTTTAGCCACATGAAGGTCATGGATTAATGATACAGTAATAGGGAATACTGTATTGTCTGATTAATAATACTGTGAGGAAAGCTTAGAACAATAGGTTGAATGATGAAAATGTTTAGCCACATGAAGGTCATGGATTAATGATGATACAGTAATAGAATACTGTATTGTCTGATTAATAATACTGTGAGGAAAGCTTAGAACAATAGGTTGAATGATGAAAATGTTTAGCCACATGAAGGACATGGATTAATGATACAGTAATAGAATACTGTATTGTCTGATTAATAATACTGTGAGGAAAGCTTAGAACAATAGGTTGAATGATGAAAATGTTTAGCCACATGAAGGACATGATTTAATGATACAGTAATAGAGAATACTGTATTGTCTGATTAATAATACTGTGAGGAAAGCTTAGAACAATAGGTTGAATGATGAAAATGTTTAGCCACATGAGTCCTTGGATTAATGATACAGTAATAGAGAATACTGTATTGTCTGATTAATAATACTGTGAGGAAAGCTTAGAACAATAGGTTGAATGATGAAAATGTTTAGCCACATGAAGGACATGGATTAATGATACAGTAATAGAATACTGTATTGTCTGATTAATAATACTGTGAGGAAAGCTTAGAACAATAGGTTGAATGATGAAAATGTTTAGCCACATGAAGGACATGGATTAATGATACAGTAATAGAGAATACTGTATTGTCTGATTAATAATACTGTGAGAAGCTTAGAACAATAGGTTCAGATGATGAAAATGTTTAGCCACATGAAGGACATGGATTAATGATACAGTAATAGAGAATACTGTATTGTCTGATTAATAATACTGTGAGAGAAAGCTTAGAACAATAGGTTGAATGATGAAAATGTTTAGCCACATGAAGGACATGGATTAATGATACAGTAATAGAGAATACTGTATTGTCTGATTAATAATACTGTGAGAAAGCTTAGAACAATAGGTTGAATGATGAAAATGTTTAGCCACATGAAGGACATGGATTAATGATACAGTAATAGAGAATACTGTATTGTCTGTTGATTAATAATACTGTGAGGAAAGCTTAGAACAATAGGTTGAATGATGAAAATGTTTAGCCACATGAAGGACATGGATTAATGATACAGTAATAGAGAATACTGTATTGTCTGATTAATAATACTGTAGAAGCTTAGAACAATAGGTTGAATGATGAAAATGTTTAGCCACATGAAGGACATGGATTAATGATACAGTAATAGAGAATACTGTATTGTCTGATTAATAATACTGTGAGGAAAGCTTAGAACAATAGGTTGAATGATGAAAATGTTTAGCCACATGAAGGACATGGATTAATGATACAGTAATAGAGAATACTGTATTGTCTGATTAATAATACTGTGAGGAAAGCTTAGAACAATAGGTTGAATGATGAAAATGTTTAGCCACATGAAGGTCATGGATTAATGATACAGTAATAGAGAATACTGTATTGTCTGATTAATAATACTGTGAGAAGCTTAGAACAATAGGTTGAATGATGAAAATGTTTAGCCACATGAAGGTCATGGATTAATGATACAGTAATAGAGAATACTGTATTGTCTGATTAATAATACTGTGAGGAAAGCTTAGAACAATAGGTTGAATGATGAAAATGTTTAGCCACATGAAGGACATGGATTAATGATACAGTAATAGAGAATACTGTATTGTCTGATTAATAATACTGTGAGGAAAGCTTAGAACAATAGGTTGAATGAAGAAAATGTTTAGCCACATGAAGGACATGGATTAATGATACAGTAATAGAGAATACTGTATTGTCTGATTAATAATACTGTGGCTTAGAACAATAGGTTGAATGATGAAAATGTTTAGCCACATGAAGATTCATGGATTAATGATACAGTAATAGAATACTGTATTGTCTGATTAATAATACTGTGAGGAAAGCTTAGAACAATAGGTTGAATGATAGAAATGTTTAGCCACATGAAGGACATGGATTAATGATACAGTAATAGAGAATACTGTATTGTCTGATTAATAATACTGTGAGGAAAGCTTAGAACAATAGGTTGAATGATGAAAATGTTTAGCCACATGAAGGTCATGGATTAATGATACAGTAATAGAAAGTACTGTATTGTCTGATTAATAATATGCTATGAGAAGAAAAACTTAGAACAATAGGTTGAATGATGAAAATGTTTAGCCACATGAAGATATGGATTAATGATACAGTAATAGAGAATACTGTATTGTCTGATTAATAATACTGTGAGAAAAGCTTAGAACAATAGGTTGAATGATGAAAATGTTTAGCCACATGAAGGACATGGATTAATGATACAGTAATAGAGAATACTGTATTGTCTGATTAATAATACTGTGAGGAAAGCTTAGAACAATAGGTTGAATGATGAAAATGTTTAGCCACATGAAGGTCATGGATTAATGATACAAGTAATAGATACTGTATTGTCTGATTAATAATACTGTGAGGAAAGCTTAGAACAATAGGTTGAATGATGAAAATGTTTAGCTACATGAAGGAGACATGGATTAATGATACAGTAATAGAGAATACTGTATTGTCTGATTAATAATACTGTGAGGAGCTTAGAACAATAGGTTGAATGATGAAAATGTTTAGCCACATGAAGGACATGGATTAATGATACAGTAATAGAGAATACTGTATTGTCTGATTAATAATACTGTGAGAAAGGCTTAGAACAATAGGTTGAATGATGAAAATGTTTAGCCACATGAAGGTCATGGATTAATGATACAGTAATAGAGAATACTGTATTGTCTGATTAATAATACTGTAGGGGAAAGCTTAGAACAATAGGTTGAATGATGAAAATGTTTAGCCACATGAAGGTCATGATTAATGATACAGTAATAGAGAATACTGTATTGTCTGATTAATAATACTGTGAGGAAAGCTTAGAACAATAGGTTGAATGATGAAAATGTTTAGCCACATGAAGGTCATGGATTAATGATACAGTAATAGAGAATACTGTATTGTCTGATTAATACTGTAGGAAAGCTTAGAACAATAGGTTGAATGAAAATGTTATACATGGAACCTTCTGGATTAATGATATAAGTAATAGAGAATACTGTATTTGTCTGATTAATAATACTGTGAGGAAAGCTTAGAACAATAGGTTGAATGATGAAAATGTTTAGCCACATGAAAGGTCATGGATTAGTATGATACAGTAATGAAATACTGTATTGTCTGATTAATAATACTGTGAAGCTTAGAACAATGAGTTGAATGATGAAAATGGTAGCCACATGAAGGACATGATTAATGATACAATGGCAAGTACTGTATTGTCTGATTAATAATACTGTGAGAAAACTTAGAACAATAGGTTGAATGATGAAAATGTTTATACATGAAGGTCATGGATTAATGATACAGTAATAGGGAATACTGTATTGTCTGATTAATAATACTGTGAGGAAAGCTTAGAACAATAGGTTGAATGATGAAAATGTTTAGCCACATGAAGGACATGGATTAATGATACAGTAATAGAGAATACTGTATTGTCTGATTAATAATACTGTGAGGAAAGCTTAGAACAATGAGTTGAATGATGAAAATGTTTAGCCACATGAAGGTCATGGATTAATGATACAGTAATAGAGAATACTGTATTGTCTGATTAATAATACTGTGAGAAAGCTTAGAACAATAGGTTGAATGATGAAAATGTTTAGCCACATGAAAGGTCATGGATTAATGATACAGTAATAGAGAATACTGTATTGTCTGATTAATAATACTGTGAGAAGCTTAGAACAATAGGTTGAATGATGAAAAATGTTTAGCCACATGAAGGACATGGATTAATGATACAGTAATAGAGAATACTGTATTGTCTGATTAATAATACTGTGAGGAAAGCTTAGAACAATAGGTTGAATGATGAAAATGTTTAGCCACATGAAGGTCATGGATTAATGATACAGTAATAGAGAATACTGTATTGTCTGATTAATAATACTGTGAGAAGCTTAGAACAATAGGTTGAATGATGAAAATGTTTAGCCACATGAAGGACATGGATTAATGATACAGTAATAGAGAATACTGTATTGTCTGATTAATAATACTGTGAGGAAAGCTTAGAACAATAGGTTGAATGATGAAAATGTTTAGCCACATGAAGGTCATGGATTAATGATACAGTAATAGAGAATGTATTATCTGATTAATAATACTGTATTGAGGAAAGCTTAGAACAATAGATTGAATGATGAAAATGTTTAGCCACATGAAGGACATGGATTAATGATACAGTAATAGAGAATACTGTATTGTCTGATTAATACTGTGAGGAAAGAAGCTTAGAACAATAGGTTGAATGATGAAAATGTTTAACCACATGAAGATCATGGATTAATGATACAGTAATAGAATACTGTATTATTGAATACAATAATACTGTGAGAAGCCCAGAACAATAGGTTGAATGATGAAAATGTTTAGCCACATGAAGGACATGGATTAATGATACAATAATAGAGAATACTGTATTGTCTGATTATTAATACTGTGAGGAAAGCTTAGAACAATAGGTTGAATGAAGAAAATGTTTACAGCACATGAAGGACATGGATTAATGATACAGTAATAGAGAATACTGTATTGTCTGATTAATAATACTGTGAGGAAAACACAGAACAATAGGTTGAATGATGAGAAATGTTTAGCTACATGAAGGTCATGGATTAATGATACAGTAATAGAGAATACTGTATTGTCTGATTAATAATACTGTGAAGAGCTTAGAACAATAGGTTGAATGAAGAAAATGTTTAGCCACATGAAGGACATGGATTAATGATACAGTAATAGAATACTGTATTGTCTGATTAATAATACTGTGAAGCTTAGAACAATAGGTTGAATGATGAAAATGTTTAGCCACATGAAGGACATGGATTAATGATACAGTAATAGAATACTGTATTGTCTGATTAATAATACTGTGAGGAAAGCTTAGAACAATAGGTTGAATGAAAAATGTTTAGCCACATGAAGGACATGGATTAATGATACAGTAATAGAGAATACTGTATTGTCTGATTAATAATACTATGAGAAACTTAGAACAATAGGTTGAATGAAGAAAATGTTTAGCCACATGAAGGACATGGATTAATGATACAGTAATAGAGAATACTGTATTGTCTGATTAATAATACTGTGAGGAAAGCTTAGAACAATGGGTTGAATGAAGAAAATGTTTAGCCACATGAAGGACATGGATTAATGATACAGTAATAGAGAATACTGTATTGTCTGATTAATAATACTGTGGGAAAGCTTAGAACAATAGGTTGAATGATGAAAATGTTTAGCCACATGAAGGTCATGGATTAATGATACAGTAATAGAGAATACTGTATTGTCTGATTAATAATACTGTGAGGGAAAGCTTAGAACAATAGGTTGAATGATGAAAATGTTTAGCCACATGAAGGTCATGGATTAATGATACAGTAATAGAAATACTGTATTGTCTGATTAATAATACTGTGGGAAAGCTTAGAACAATAGGTTGAATGATGAAAATGTTTAGCCACATGAAGGTCATGGATTAATGATACAGTAATAGAGAATACTGTATTGTCTGATTAATAATAACATGAGAAAAGCTTAGAACAATAGGTTGAATGAAGAAAATGTTTAGCCACATGAAGGACATGGATTAATGATACAGTAATAGAGAATACTGTATTGTCTGATTAATAATACCTTGAGGAAAGCTTAGAACAAATAGGTTGAATGAAGAAAATGTTTAGCCACATGAAGGTCATGGATTAACTGATACAGTAATAGAGAATACTGTATTGTCTGATTAATAATACTGTGAGGAAAGCTTAGACAATAGGTTGATTGATAGAAAATGTTTAGCCACATGAAGGTCATGGGTCAATGATACAGTAATAGAGAATACTGTATTGTCTGATTAATAATACTGTGAGGAAAGCTTAGAACAATAGGTTGAATGATGAAAATGTTTAGCCACATGAAGGACATGGATTAATGATACAGTAATAGAGAATACTGTTGTTATTGTCTGATTAATAATACTGTGAGAGCTTAGAACAATAGGTTGAATGATGAAAATGTTTAGCCACATGAAGGACATGGATTAATGATACAGTAATAGAGAATACTGTATTGTCTGATTAATAATACTGTGAGGAAGCTTAGAACAATAGGTTTGAATGAAGAAAATGTTTAGCCACATGAAGGTCATGGATTAATGATACAGTAATAGAGAATACTGTATTGTCTGATTAATAATACTGTGAGGGAAAGCTTAGAACAATAGGTTGAATGATGAAAATGTTTAGCCACATGAAGGTCATGGATTAATGATACAGTAATAGAGAATACTGTATTGTCTGATTAATAATACTGTGAGGAAAGCTTAGAACAATAGGTTGAATGATGAAAATGTTTAGCCACATGAAGGACATGGATTAATGATACAGTAATAGAATACTGTATTACTCTGATTAATATTATACTGTGAGGAAAGCTTAGAACAATAGGTTGAATGATGAAAATGTTTAGCCACATGAAGGACATGGATTAATGATACAGTAATAGAGAATACTGTATTGTCTGATTAATAATACTGTGAGGAAAGCTTAGAACAATGAGTTGAATGATGAAAATGTTTAGCCATGAAGGTCATGGATTAATGATACAGTAATAGAATACTGTATTGTCTGATTAATAATATGACTTAGAACAATAGGTTGAATGATGAAAATGTTTAGCCACATGAAGGTCATGGATTAATGATACAGTAATAGGCTCTTTATATTGTCTGATTAATAATACTGTGAGAAAGCTTAGAACAATAGGTTGAATGATGAAAATGTTTAGCCACATGAAGGACATGGATTAATGATACAGTAATAGAGAATACTGTATTGTCTGGTTAATAATACTGTGAGGAAAGCTTAGAACAATAGGTTGAATGATGAAAATGTTTAGCCACATGAAGGTCATGGATTAATGATACAATAGAGAATACTGTATTGTCTGGTTAATAATACTGTGAGGAAAGCTTAGAACAATAGGTTGAATGATGAAAATGTTTAGCCACATGAAGGACATGGATTAATGATACAGTAATAGAGAATACTGTATTGTCTGATTAATAATACTGTGAGGAAAGCTTAGAACAATAAGGTTGAATGAAGAAAATGTTTAGCCACATAGAAGGTCATGGATTAATGATACAGTAATAGAGAATACTGTATTGTCTGATTAATAATACTGTGAGAGAAAGCTTAGAACAATGAGTTGAATGAAGAAAATGTTTGACACATGAAGGACATGGATTAATGATACAGTAATAGAGAATACTGTATTGTCTGATTAATAATACTGTGAGGAAAGCTTAGAACAATAGGTTGAATGATGAAAATGTTTAGCCACATGAAGGACATGGATTAATGATACAGTAATAGAATACTGTATTGTCTGATTAATAATACTGTGAGGAAAGCTTAGAACAACCAAGGTTGAATGAAGAAAATGTTTAGCCACATGAAGGACATGGATTAATGATACAGTAATAGAGAATACTGTATTGTCTGGTTAATAATACTGTGAGGAAAGCTTAGAACAATAGGTTGAATGATGAAAATGTTTAGCCACATGAAGGACATGGATTAATGATACAGTAATGAGGAATACTGTATTGTCTGATTCCAATAATACTGTGAGAAGCTTAGAACAATAGGTTGAATGATGAAAATGTTTAGCCACATGAAGGACATGGATTAATGATACAGTAATAGAGAATATTGTATTGTCTGATTAATAATACTGTGAGGAAAGCAGAACAATAGGTTGAATGAAGAAAATGTTTAGCCACATGAAGGGACATGGATTAATGATACAGTAATAGGGAATACTGTATTGTCTGGTTAATAATACTGTGAGGAAAGCTTAGAACAATAGGTTGAATGATGAAAATGTTTAGCCACATGAAGGACTATTGATTAATGATACAGTAATAGAATACTGTATTGTCTGGTTAATAATATATGAGGAAAAGCTTAGAGGCAATAGGTTGAATGATGAAAATGTTTAGCCACGCAAAGGATACTGGTTAATGATACAGTAATAGAATACTGTATTGTCTGGTTAATAATACTGTAGGGAAAGCTTTAGAACAATAGGTTGAATGATGAAAGTAAATGTTTAGCCACATGAAGGACATGGATTAATGATACAGTAATAGAGAATACTGTATTAATCTGATAATAATGAGAAACTTGAACCAATAGGTTGAATGATGAAAATGTTTAGCCACATGAAAGGACATGGATTAATGATACAGTAATAGAGAATACTGTATTGTCTGATTAATAATACTGTGAGAGAAGCTTAGAACAATAGGTTGAATGAAGAAAATGTTTATACACATGAAGGACATGGATTAATGATACAGTAATAGAATACTGTATTGTCTGGTTAATAATACTGTGAGGAAAGCTTGAACAATAGGTTGAATGATGAAAATGTTTAGCCACATGAGATGGATAATGATACAGTAATAGAATACTGTATTGTCTGATTAATAAATACTGTGAGAAACTTAGAACAATAGGTTGAATGATGAAAATGTTTAGCCACATGAAGGACATGGATTAATGATACAGTAATAGAAATACTGTATTGTCTGATTAATAATACTGTGAGAAAGCTTAGAACAATAGGTTGAATGATGAAAATGTTTATGCATAGAAGGTCATGGATTAATGATACAGTAATAGAGAATACTGTATTGTCTGATTAATAATACTGTGAGAAAGCTTAGAAACAATAGGTTGAATGATGAAAGTAAACATACATGAAAGGGCCATGGATTAATGATACAGTAATAGAGAATACTGTATTGTCTGATTAATAATACTGTGAAGCTTAGAATATTAAGGTTGAATGAAGAAAATGTTTAACCACATGAAGGACATGGATTAATGATACAGTAATAGAAAGTACTGTATTTTATACAGTTAATAATACTGTGAGGAAAGCTTAAGAACCGCTAAGTTGAATGATGAAAATGTTTAGCCACATGAAGGTCATGGATTAATGATACAGTAATAGAGAATACTGTATTGTCTGATTAATAATACTGTGAAGAGCTTAGAACAATAGGTTGAATGAAGAAAATGTTTAGCCACATGAAGGACATGGATTAATGATACAGTAATAGAGAATACTGTATTGTCTGATTAATAATACTGTGAGGAAAGCTTAGAACAATAGGTTGAATGATGAAAATGTTTAGCCACATGAAGGACATGGATTAATGATACAGTAATAGAATACTGTATTGTCTGATTAATACTGTAGAGGAAAGCTTAGAACAATATGGAGTTGTGAATGAAAATGTTTGTAAAAGGACATAGTTAATGATACAAATAATAGAAGATACTGTGTTCTGTCAGTTAAATAATACTACAGAAGCTGGGCATAAATGAGTGGAATAAAGCAAATGTTCTAGTACATCGGATATCGTTCATGGTTAATATTAAAGAGATTTTGTATTGTCAATTAATAATATGAAAACTTAGACAATAGGTGATTGATCCTTCATGACGATTAATGTTAGGTAATGAAATTATGACTATCGTTAATAATATGAAAAACTTGAAACAATAAATTGGATCTTAGCCATAATCGTGATTAATGAATACATTAATAGAATGTGATCTATGCAGTTAATGTGACTTAGGGCAATAAGTTGAATGATCTTGTGCATGAAGTCGTGATTAATGCGATAATAGAAATGCCGTTGTAATTAATCAATATCGAAACAGAACGATAGGTGGATCTGAATCCAGTAAGTGATCGTTAATCAATGCAGTAATAGAATATATTCATCTTAGTTAATAATACTGTGGGAAGCTTGGAATATTAGATAAAATGAAGGAAAATGTTTAGCCACATGAAGGACATGGATTGTGTTTGATATTAGAAGATACTGTATTGTCTGATTAATAATACTGTGAAGAAAGCTTAGAACAATAGGTTGAATGAAGAAAATGTTTATACATGAAGGTCATGGATTAATGATACAGTAATAGAGAATACTGTATTGTCTGATTAATAATACTGTGAAACTTAGAACAATGAGTTGAATGATGAAAATGTTTAGCCACATGAAGGTCATGGATTAATGATACAGTAATAGAGAATACTGTATTGTCTGATTAATAATACTGTGAGGAAAGCTTAGAACAATAGGTTGAATGATGAAAATGTTTAGCCACATGAAGGACATGGATTAATGATACAGTAATAGAGAATACTGTATTGTCTGATTAATAATACTGTGAAGCTTAGAACAATAGGTTGAATGATGAAAATGTTTAGCCACATGAAGGACATGGATTAATGATACAGTAATAGAGAATACTGTATTGTCTGATTAATAATACTGTGAGAAGAAGCGGGAACAATAGTTTGAATGAAGAAAATGTTTAGCCACATGAAGGTCATGGATTAATGATACAGTAATAGAGAATACTGTATTGTCTGATTAATAATACTGTGAGGAAAGCAGAACAATAGGTTGAATGATGAAAATGTTTAGCCACATGAAGATCATGGATTAATGATACAGTAATAGAGAATACTGTATTGTCTGATTAATAATACTGTGAGCTTAGAACAATAGGTTGAATGATGAAAATGTTTAGCCACATGAAGGACATGGATTAATGATACAGTAATAGAGAATACTGTATTGTCTGATTAATAATACTGTGAGGAAGCTTAGAACAATAGGTTGAATGATGAAAATGTTTAGCCACATGAAGGACATGGATTAATGATACAGTAATAGAGAATACTGTATTGTCTGATTAATAATACTGTGAGGAAAGCTTAGAACAATAGGTTGAATGATGAAAATGTTTAGCCACATAGAAGGTCATGGATTAATGATACAGTAATAGAGAATACTGTATTGTCTGATTAATAATACTGTGAGGAAAGCCCAGAACAATAGGTTGAATGATGAAAATGTTTAGCCACATGAAGGTCATGGATTAATGATACAGTAATAGAGAATACTGTATTGTCTGATTAATAATACTGTGAGAAGCTTAGAACAATGAGTTGAATGAAGAAAATGTTTAGCCACATGAAGGTCATGGATTAATGATACAGTAATAGAGAATACTGTATTGTCTGGTTAATAATGCTGTGAGGAAAGCTTAGAACAATAGGTTGAATGAAATGAAAATGTTTAGCCACATGAAGGTCATGGATTAATGATACAGTAATAGAGAATACTGTATTGTCTGATTAATAATGCTGTGAGAAAGCTTAGAACAATAGGTTGAATGATGAAAATGTTTAGCCACATGAAGGACATGGATTAATGATACAGTAATGAGAAATACTGTATTGTCTGGTTAATAATACTGTGAGGAAAACTTAGAACAATAGGTTGAATGATGAAAATGTTTAGCCACATGAAGGTCATGGATTAATGATACAGTAATAGAGAATGCTGTGTCTGGTTAATAATACTGTGAGAAGAAAAAAGAACAATAGGTTGAATGATGAAAATGTTTAGCCACATGAAGGACATGGATTAATGATACAGTAATAGAGAATACTGTATTGTCTGATTAATAATACTGTGAGGAAAGCTTAGAACAATAGGTTGAATGAAGAAAATGTTTAGCCACATGAAGGTCATGGATTAATGATACAGTAATAGAGAATACTGTATTGTCTGATTAATAATACTGTGAGAAGCTTAGAACAATAGGTTGAATGAAGAAAATGTTTAGCCACATGAAGGACATGGATTAATGATACAGTAATAGAGAATACTGTATTGTCTGATTAATAATACTGTGAGGAAAGCTTAGAACAATAGGTTGAATGAGTAAATGTTTAGCCACATGAAGGACATGGATTAATGATACAGTAATAGAGAATACTGTATTGTCTGATTAATAATACTGTGAGGAAAGCTTAGAACAATAGGTTGAATGAAGAAAATGTTTAGCCACATGAAGGACATGGATTAATGATACAGTAATAGAGAATACTGTATTGTCTGGTTAATAATACTGTGAGGAAAGCTTAGAACAATAGGTTGAATGATGAAAATGTTTAGCCACATGAAGGACATGGATTAATGATACAGTAATAGAGAATACTGTATTGTCTGGTTAATAATACTGTGAGGAAAGCTTAGAACAATAGGTTGAATGATGAAAATGTTTAGCCACATGAAGGACATGGATTAATGATACAGTAATAGAATACTGTATTGTCTGATTAATAATACTGTGAGGAAAGCAGAACAATAGGTTGAATGAAGAAAATGTTTAGCCACATAAGGAAGGACATGGATTAATGATACAGTAATAGAGAATACTGTATTGTCTGGTTAATAATACTGTGAGGAAAGCTTAGAACAATAGGTTGAATGATGAAAATGTTTAGCCACATGAAGGACATGGATTAATGATACAGTAATAGAGAATACTGTATTGTCTGGTTAATAATACTGTGAGGAAAGCTTAGAACAATAGGTTGAATGATGAAAATGTTTAGCCACATGAAGGACATGGATTAATGATACAGTAATAGAATACTGTATTGTCTGGTTAATAATACTGTGAGAAGCTTAGAACAATAGGTTGAATGATGAAAATGTTTAGCCACATGAAGGACATGGATTAATGATACAGTAATAGAGAATACTGTATTGTCTGATTAATAATACTGTGAGAGCTTAGAACAATAGGTTGAATGATGAAAATGTTTAGCCACATGAAGGACATGGATTAATGATACAGTAATAGAGAATACTGTATTGTCTGATTAATAATACTGTGAGGAAAGCTTAGAACAATAGAATTTGAATGAAGAAAATGTTTAGCCACATGAAGGACATGGATTAATGATACAGTAATAGAGAATACTGTATTGTCTGGTTAATAATACTGTGAGGAAAGCTTAGAACAATAGGTTGAATGATGAAAATGTTTAGCCACATGAAGGACATGGATTAATGATACAGTAATAGAGAATACTGTATTGTCTGATTAATAATACTGTGAAAGCTTAGAACAATAGGTTGAATGAAGAAAATGTTTAGCCACATGAAGGACATGGATTAATGATACAGTAATAGAGAATACTGTATTGTCTGATTAATAATACTGTGAGAAGTAGAACAATAGGTTGAATGATGAAAATGCTAGCCACATGAAGGTCATGGATTAATGATACAGTAATAGAGAATACTGTATTGTCTGGTTAATAATACTGTGAGAAGCTTAGAACAATAGGTTGAATGATGAAAATGTTTAGCCACATGAAGGACATGGATTAATGATACAGTAATAGAGAATACTGTATTGTCTGATTAATAATACTGTGAGGAAAGCTTAGAACAATAGGTTGAATGATGAAAATGTTTAGCCACATGAAGGACATGGATTAATGATACAGTAATAGAGAATACTGTATTGTCTATTGAGTTAATAATACTGTGAGAAACTTAGAACAATAGGTTGAATGAAAAGAAAATGTTTAGCCACATGAAGGACATGGATTAATGATACAGTAATAGAGAATACTGTATTGTCTGATTAATAATACTGTGAGGAAAGCTTAGAACAATAGGTTGAATGATGAAAATGTTTAGCCACATGAAGGTCATGGATTAATGATACAGTAATAGAATACTGTATTGTCTGGTTAATAATACTGTGAGAGCTTAGAACAATAGGTTGAATGATGAAAATGTTTAGCCACATGAAGGACATGGATTAATGATACAGTAATAGAGAATACTGTATTGTCTGGTTAATAATACTGTGAGGAAAGCTTAGAACAATAGGTTGAATGATGAAAATGTTTAGCCACATGAAGGACATGGATTAATGATACAGTAATAGAATACTGTATTGTCTGATTAATAATACTGTGAGAAAAGCTTAGAACAATAGGTTGAATGATGAAAATGTTTAGCCACATGAAGGACATGGATTAATGATACAGTAATAGAGAATACTGTATTGTCTGATTAATAATACTGTGAGGAAAGCTTAGAACAATAGGTTGAATGAAGAAAATGTTTAGCCACATGAAGGACATGGATTAATGATACAGTAATAAGAGAATACTGTATTGTCTGGTTAATAATACTGTGAGGAAAGCTTAGAACAATAGGTTGAATGATGAAAATGTTTAGCCACATGAAGGACATGGATTAATGATACAGTAATAGAAGAATACTGTATTGTCTGGTTAATAATACTGTGAGGAAAGCTTAGAACAATAGGTTGAATGATGAAAATGTTTAGCCACATGAAGGACATGGATTAATGATACAGTAATAGAGAATACTGTATTGTCTGGTTAATAATACTGTGAGGAAAGCTTAGAACAATAGGTTGAATGATGAAAATGTTTAGCCACATGAAGGACATGGATTAATGATACAGTAATAGAGAATACTGTATTGTCTGATTAATAATACTGTGGGGAAAGCTTAGAACAATAGGTTGAATGATGAAAATGTTTAGCCACATGAAGGACATGGATTAATGATACAGTAATAGAGAATACTGTATTGTCTGATTAATAATACTGTGAGGAAAGCTTAGAACAATAGGTTGAATGAAGAAAATGTTTAGCCACATGAAGGACATGGATTAATGATACAGTAATAGAGAATACTGTATTGTCTGGTTAATAATACTGTGAGGAAAGCTTAGAACAATAGGTTGAATGATGAAAATGTTTAGCCACATGAAGGTCATGGATTAATGATACAGTAATAGAATACTGTATTGTCTGATTAATAATACTGTGAGGAAAGCTTAGAACAATAGGTTGAATGATGAAAATGTTTAGCCACATGAAGGACATGGATTAATGATACAGTAATAGAGAATACTGTATTGTCTGGTTAATAATACTGTGAGGAAAGCTTAGAACAATAGGTTGAATGATGAAAATGTTTAGCCACATGAAGGTCATGGATTAATGATACAGTAATAGAGAATACTGTATTGTCTGATTAATAATATACTGTGAGGAAAGCTTAGAACAATGAGTTGAATGATGAAAATGTTTAGCCACATGAAGGTCATGGATTAATGATACAGTAATAGGGAAATACTGTATTGTCTGATTAATAATACTGTGAGGAAAGCTTAGAACAATAGGTTGAATGATGAAAATGTTTAGCCACATGAAGGTCATGGATTAATGATACAGTAATAGAGAATACTGTATTTGTCTGATTAATACTACTGTGAGGAAAGCTTAGAACAATAGGTTGAATGATGAAAATGTTTAGCCACATGAAGGTCATGGATTAATGATACAGTAATAGAGAATACTGTATTGTCTGATTAATAATACTGTGAGGAAAGCTTAGAACAATAGGTTGAATGATGAAAATGTTTAGCCACATATGAGAGGTCATGGATTAATGATACAGTAATAGAGAATCTGTATTGTCTGATTAATACTACTGTGAAGAAGCTTAGAACAATAGGTTGAATGATGAAAATGTTTAGCCACATGAAGGTCATGGATTAATGATGTTAATAGAGAATACTGTATTGTCTGATTAATAATACTGTGAGGAAAGCTTAGAACAATAGGTTGAATGATGAAAATGTTTAGCCACATGAAGGTCATGGATTAATGATACAGTAATAGAATACTGTATTGTCTGATTAATAATACTGTGAGGAAACTTAGAACAATAGGTTGAATGATGAAAATGTTTAGCCACATGAAGGACATGGATTAATGATACAGTAATAGAGAATACTGTATTGTCTGGTTAATAATACTGTGAGGAAAGCTTAGAACAATAGGTTGAATGATGAAAATGTTTAGCCACATGAAGGTCATGGATTAATGATACAGTAATAAGGAATACTGTGTTGTCTGATTAATAATACTGTGAGGAAGCTTAGAACAATAGGTTGAATGATGAAAATGTTTAGCCACATGAAGGACATGGATTAATGATACAGTAATAGAAATACTGTATTGTCTGGTTAATAATACTGTGAGGAAAGCTTAGAACAATAGGTTGAATGATGAAAATGTTTAGCCACATGAAGGTCATGGATTAATGATACAGTAATAGAGAATACTGTATTGTCTGATTAATAATACTGTGAGGAAAGCTTAGAACAATAGGTTGAATGATGAAAATGTTTAGCCACATGAAGGTCATGGATTAATGATACAGTAATAGAGAATACTGTATTGTCTGATTAATACTACTGTGAGAAAGCTTAGAACAATAGGTTGAATGATGAAAATGTTTAGCCACATGAAGGTCATGGATTAATGATACAGTAATAGAGAATACTGTATTGTCTGATTAATAATACTGTGAGAAAGCTTAGAACAATAGGTTGAATGATGAAAATGTTTAGCCACATGAAGGTCATGGATTAATGATACAGTAATAGAGAATACTGTATTGTCTGATTAATAATACTGTGAGAAAGCTTAGAACAATAGGTTGAATGATGAAAATGTTTAGCCACATGAAGGTCATGGATTAATGATACAGTAATAGAGAATACTGTATTGTCTGATTAATACTACTGTGAGGAAAGCTTAGAACAATAGGTTGAATGATGAAAATGTTTAGCCACATGAAGGTCATGGATTAATGATACAGTAATAGAGAATACTGTATTGTCTGATTAATAATACTGTGAGGAAAGCTTAGAGACAATAGGTTGAATGATGAAAATGTTTAGCCACATGAAGGTCATGGATTAATGATACAGTAATAGAGAATACTGTATTGTCTGATTAATAATACTGTGAGGAAAGCTTAGAACAATGAGTTGAATGATGAAAATGTTTAGCCACATGAAGGTCATGGATTAATGATACAGTAATAGAGAATACTGTATTGTCTGATTAATAATACTGTGAGGAAAGCTTAGAACAATAGGTTGAATGATGAAAATGTTTAGCCACATGAAGGTCATGGATTAATGATACAGTAATAGAGAATACTGTATTGTCTGATTAATAATACTGTGAGGAAAGCTTAGAACAATGAGTTGAATGATGAAAATGTTTAGCCACATGAAGGTCATGGATTAATGATACAGTAATAGAATACTGTATTGTCTGATTAATAATACTGTGAGGAAAGCTTAGAACAATAGGTTGAATGATGAAAATGTTTAGCCACATGAAGGTCATGGATTAATGATACAGTAATAGAGAATACTGTATTGTCTGATTAATAATACTACTGTGAGGAAAGCTTAGAACAATAGGTTGAATGATGAAAATGTTTAGCCACATGAAGGTCATGGATTAATGATACAGTAATAGAGAATACTGTATTGTCTGGTTAATAATACTGTGAGGAAAGCTTAGAACAATAGGTTGAATGATGAAAATGTTTAGCCACATGAAGGTCATGGATTAATGATACAGTAATAGAGAATACTGTATTGTCTGATTAATAATACTGTGAGGAAAGCTTAGAACAATGGGTTGAATGATGAAAATGTTTAGCCATGAAGGTCATGGATTAATGATACAGTAATAGAGAATACTGTATTGTCTGATTAATACTACTGTGAGGAAAGCTTAAGAACAATAGGTTGAATGATGAAAATGTTTAGCCACATGAAGGTCATGGATTAATGATACAGTAATAGAATACTGTATTGTCTGATTGACAGCATACTGTGAGGAAAGCTTAAGACAATAGGTTGAATGATGAAAATGTTTAGCCACATGAAGGTCATGGATTAATGATACAGTAATAGAGAATACTGTATTGTCTGATTAATAATACTGTGAGGAAAGCTTAGAACAATAGGTTGAATGATGAAAATGTTTAGCCACATGAAGGTCATGGATTAATGATACAGTAATAGAGAATACTGTATTGTCTGATTAATAATACTGTGAGGAAAGCTTAGAACAATAGGTTGAATGATGAAAATGTTTAGCCACATGAAGGTCATGGATTAATGATACAGTAATAGAGAATACTGTATTGTCTGATTAATAATACTGTGAGGAAAGCTTAGAACAATAGGTTGAATGATGAAAATCAGTAGCCACATGAAGGTCATGGATTAATGATACAGTAATAGAGAATACTGTATTGTCTGATTAATAATACTGTGAAGCTTAGAACAATAGGTTGAATGATGAAAATGTTTAGCCACATGAAGGTCATGGATTAATGATACAGTAATAGAGAATACTGTATTGACAGTTAATAATACTGTGAGAGCTTAGAACAATAGGTTTTGAATGATGAAAATGTTTAGCCACATGAAGGTCATGGATTAATGATACAGTAATAGAGAATACTGTATTGTCTGATTAATAATACTGTGAGGAAAGCTTAGAACAATAGGTTGAATGATGAAAATGTTTAGCCACATGAAGGTCATGGATTAATGATACAGTAATAGAGAATACTGTATTGTCTGATTAATAATACTGTGAGAAAGCTTAGAACAATAGGTTGAATGATGAAAATGTTTAGCCATAGGAAGATTATGGATTAATGATACAGTAATAGAGAATACTGTATTGTCTGATTAATAATACTGTAAGGGAAAGCTTAGAATAATGGGATTGAATGATGAAAATGTTTAGCCACATGAAGGTCATGGATTAATGATACAGTAATAGAGAATACTGTATTGTCTGATTAATAATACTGTGAGAAAGCTTAGAACAATAGGTTGAATGATGAAAATGTTTAGCCACATGAAGGTCATGGATTAATGATACAGTAATAGAGAATACTGTATTGTCTGATTAATAATACTGTGAGGAAAGCTTAGAACAATAGGTTGAATGATGAAAATGTTTAGCCACATGAAGGTCATGGATTAATGATACAGTAATAGAGAATACTGTATTGTCTGATTAATAATACTGTGAGGAAAGCTTAGAGACAATAGGTTGAATGATGAAAATGTTTGTACATGAAGGTCATGGATTAATGATACAGTAATAGAGAATACTGTATTGTCTGGTTAATAATACTGTGAGGAAAGCTTAGAACAATAGGTTGAATGATGAAAATGTTTAGCCACATGAAGGACATGGATTAATGATACAGTAATAGAGAATACTGTATTGTCTGATTAATAATACTGTGAAATAGAACAATAGGTTGAATGATGAAAATGTTTAGCCACATGAAGGTCATGGATTAATGATACAGTAATAAAGTACTGTATTGTCTGATTAATAATACTGTGAGGAAAGCTTAGAACAATAGGTTGAATGATGAAGAAATGTTTAGCCACATGAGACATGGATTAATGATACAGTAATAGAAATACTGTATTGTCTGATTAATAATACTGTGAAAGAAAGCACGAACAATGAGTTGAATGATGAAAATGTTTAGCCACATGAAAGGTCATGGATTAATGATACAGTAATAGAGAATACTGTATTGTCTGATTAATAATACTGTGAGGAAGCTTAGAACAATAGGTTGAATGATGAAAATGTTTAGCCACATGAAGGTCATGGATTAATGATACAGTAATAGAGAATACTGTATTGTGCTGATTAATAATACTGTATTTTGACTTAGAACAATAGGTTGAATGATGAAAATGTTTAGCCACATGAAGGTCATGGATTAATGATACTGGTAATAAGAAATACTGTATTGTCTGATTAATAATACTGTGAGGAAAGCTTAGAGCAAATAGGTTGAATGATGAAAATGTTTAGCCACATGAAGGTCATGGATTAATGATACAGTAATAGAGAATACTGTATTGTCTGATTAATAATACTGTGAGAAAGCTTAGAACAATAGGTTGAATGATGAAAATGTTTAGCCACATGAAGGTCATGGATTAATGATACAGTAATAGAGAATACTGTATTGTCTGATTAATAATACTGTGAGGAAAGCTTAGAACAATAGGTTGAATGATGAAAATGTTTAGCCACATGAAGGTCATGGATTAATGATACAGTAATAGAAAATACTGTATTGTCTGATTAATAATACTGTGAGGAAAGCTTAGAACAATAGGTTGAATGATGAAAATGTTTAGCCACATGAAGGACATGGATTAATGATACAGTAATAGAATACTGTATTGTCTGATTAATAATACTGTGAGGAAAGCTTAGAACAATAGGTTGAATGATGAAAATGTTTAGCCACATGAAGGTCATGGATTAATGATACAGTAATAGAGAATACTGTATTGTCTGATTAATAATACTGTGAGGAAGCTTAGAACAATAGGTTGAATGATGAAAATGTTTAGCCACATGAGGTCATGGATTAATGATACAGTAATAGAGAATACTGTATTGTCTGATTAACTAATATACTGTGAGGAAAGCTTAGAACAATAGGTTGAATGATGAAAATGTTTAGCCACATGAAGGTCATGGATTAATGATACAGTAATAGAAATACTGTATTGTCTGATTAATAATACTGTGAGGAAAGCTTAGAACAATAGGTTGAATGATAGAAATGTTTAGCCACATGAAGGACATGGATTAATGATACAGTAATAGAATACTGTATTGTCTGATTAATAATACTGTAGAGCTTAGAACAATAGGTTGAATGATGAAAATGTTTAGCCACATGAAGGTCATGGATTAATGATACAGTAATAGAGAATACTGTATTGTCTGATTAATAATACTGTGAGGAAAGCTTAGAACAATAGGTTGAATGATGAAAATGTTTAGCCACATGAAGGTCATGGATTAATGATACAGTAATAGAATACTGTATTGTCTGATTAATAATACTGTGAGGAAGCTTAGAACAATAGGTTGAATGATGAAAATGTTTATACATGAAGGTCATGGATTAATGATACAGTAATAGAGAATACTGTATTGTCTGATTAATAATACTGTGAAGAGGGGAAAGCTTAGAACAATAGGTTGAATGATGAAAATGTTTATACATGAAGGTCATGGATTAATGATACAGTAATAGAGAATACTGTATTGTCTGATTAATAATACTGTGAGGAAAGCTTAGAACAATAGGTTGAATGATGAAAATGTTTAGCCACATGAAGGTCATGGATTAATGATACAGTAATAAGAGAATACTGTATTGTCTGATTAATAATACTGTGAGGAAAGCTTAGAACAATAGGTTGAATGATGAAAATGTTTAGCCACATGAAGGTCATGGATTAGTCACAGTAATAGAGAATACTGTATTGTCTGATTAATAATACTGTGAGGAAAGCTTAGAACAATAGGTTGAATGATGAAAATGTTTAGCCACATGAAGGTCATGGATTAATGATACAGTAATAGAGAATACTGTATTTGTCTGATTAATAATACTGTGAGGAAAGCTTAGAACAATAGGTTGAATGATGAAAATGTTTAGCCACATGAAGGTCATGGATTAATGATACAGTAATAGAATACTGTATTGTCTGATTAATAATACTGTGAGGAAAGCTTAGAACAATAGGTTGAATGATGAAAATGTTTAGCCACATGAAGGACATGGATTAATGATACAGTAATAGAGAATACTGTATTGTCTGATTAATAATAATACTGTGAGGAAAGCTTAGAACAATAGGTTGAATGATGAAAATGTTTAGCCACATGAAGGTCATGGATTAATGATACAGTAATAGAGAATACTGTATTGTCTGATTAATAATACTGTGAGGAAGCTTAGAACAATAGGTTGAATGATGAAAATGTTTAGCCATAGAGTCATGGATTAATGATACAGTAATAGAGGAAATACTGTATTGTCTGATTAATAATACTGTGAGCTTGAACAATAGGTTGAATGATGAAAATGTTTAGCCACATGAAGGACATGGATTAATGATACAGTAATAGAATACTGTATTGTCTGATTAATAATACTGTGAGGAAAGCTTAGAACAATAGGTTGAATGATGAAAATGTTTAGCCACATGAAGGTCATGGATTAATGATACAGTAATAAGAATACTGTATTGTCTGATTAATAATACTGTGAGGAAAGCTTAGAACAATAGGTTGAATGATGAAAATGTTTAGCCACATAAGAGAGGACATGGATTAATGATACAGTAATAGAATACTGTATTGTCTGATTAATAATACTGTGAGGAAAGCTTAGAACAATAGGTTGAATGAAGTAGAAAATGTTTAGCCACATGAAGGACATGGATTAATGATACAGTAATAGAGAATACTGTATTGTCTGATTAATAATACTGTGAGGAAAGCTTCAAACAATAGGTTGAATGATGAAAATGTTTAGCCACATGAAGGACATGGATTAATGATACAGTAATAGAGAATACTGTATTGTCTGATTAATAATACTGTGAGGAAAGCTTAGAACAATAGGTTGAATGATGAAAATGTTTAGCCACATGAAGGACATGGATTAATGATACAGTAATAGAGAATACTGTATTGTCTGATTAATAATACTGTGAGGAAAGCTTAGAACAATGAGTTGAATGATGAAAATGTTTAGCCACATGAAGGACATGGATTAATGATACAGTAATAGAATACTGTAGCATTGTCTGATTAATAATACTGTGAGCTTAGAACAATAGGTTGAATGATGAAAATGTTTAGCCACATGAAGGACATGGATTAATGATACAGTAATAGAATACTGTATTGTCTGATTAATAATACTGTGAGGAAAGCTTAGAACCAATAGGTTGAATGATGAAAATGTTTAGCCACATGAAGGACATGGATTAATGATACAGTAATAGAGAATACTGTATTGTCTGATTAATAATACTGTGGAAAGCTTAGAACAATAGGTTGAATGATGAAAATGTTTAGCCACATGAAAGGACATGGATTAATGATACAGTAATAGAATACTGTATTGTCTGATTAATAATACTGTGAGGAAAGCTTAGAACAATAGGTTGAATGATGAAAATATTTAACCACATGAAGGACATGGATTAATGATACAGTAATAGAGAATACTGTATTGTCTGATTAATAATACTGTGAGAAAGCTTAGAACAATGAGTTGAATGATGAAAATGTTTAGCCATGAAGGACATGGATTAATGATACAGTAATAGAGAATACTGTATTGTCTGATTAATAATACTGTGAGGAAAGCTTAGAACAATAGGTTGAATGATGAAAATGTTTAGCCACATGAAGGACATGGATTAATGATACAGTAATAGAGAATACTGTATTGTCTGATTAATAATACTGTGAGGAAAGCTTAGAACAATAGGTTGAATGATGAAAATGTTTAGCCACATGAAAGGACATGGATTAATGATACAGTAATAGAGAATACTGTATTGTCTGATTAATAATACTGTGAGGAAAGCTTAGAGCAATAGGTTGAATGATGAAAATGTTTAGCCACATGAAGGACATGGATTAATGATACAGTAATAGAGAATACTGTATTGTCTGATTAATAATACTGTGAGGAAAGCTTAGAACAATAGGTTGAATGATGAAAATGTTTAGCCACATGAAGGACATGGATTAATGATACAGTAATAGAGAATACTGTATTGTCTGATTAATAATACTGTGAGGAAGCTTAGAACAATAGGTTGAATGATGAAAATGTTTAGCCACATGAAGGACATGGATTAATGATACAGTAATAGAGAATACTGTATTGTCTGATTAATAATACTGTGAGAGCTTAGAACAATAGGTTGAATGATGAAAATGTTTAGCCACATGAAGGACATGGATTAATGATACAGTAATAGAGAATACTGTATTGTCTGATTAATAATACTGTGAGAGAAAGCTTAGAACAATAGGTTGAATGATGAAAATGTTTAGCCACATGAAGGACATGGATTAATGATACAGTAATAGAGAATACTGTATTGTCTGATTAATAATACTGTGAGGAAAGCTTAGAACAATAAGGTTGAATGATGAAAATGTTTAGCCACATGAAGGACATGGATTAATGATACAGTAATAGAGAATACTGTATTGTCTGATTAATAATACTGTGAGGAAAGCTTAGAACAATAGGTTGAATGATGAAAATGTTTAGCCACATGAAGGACATGGATTAATGATACAGTAATAGAATACTGTATTGTCTGATTAATAATACTGTGAGGAAAGCTTAGAACAATAGGTTGAATGATGAAAATGTTTAGCCACATGAAGGACATGGATTAATGATACAGTAATAGAGAAATACTGTATTGTCTGATTAATAATACTGTGAGAAAGCTTAGAACAATAGGTTGAATGATGAAAATGTTTAGCCACATGAAGGACATGGATTAATGATACAGTAATAGAGAATACTGTATTGTCTGATTAATAATACTGTGAGGAAAGCTTAGAACAATAGGTTGAATGATGAAAATGTTTAGCCACATGAAGGACATGGATTAATGATACAGTAATAGAGAATACTGTATTGTCTGATTAATAATACTGTGAGGAAAAGCTTAGAACAATAGGTTGAATGATGAAAATGTTTAGCCACATGAAGGACATGGATTAATGATACAGTAATAGAATACTGTATTGTCTGATTAATAATACTGTGAGGAAAGCTTAGAACAATAGGTTGAATGATGAAAATGTTTAGCCACATGAAGGACTGACATGGATTAATGATACAGTAATAGAATACTGTATTGTCTGATTAATAATACTGTGAAAGCTTAGAACAATAGGTTGAATGATGAAAATGTTTAGCCACATGAAGGACATGGATTAATGATACAGTAATAGAGAATACTGTATTGTCTGATTAATAATACTGTGAGGGAAAGCTTAGAACAATAGGTTGGATGAAAATGTTTAGCCACATGAAGGACATGGATTAGTGATACAGTAATAGAGAATACTGTATTGTCTGATTAATAATACTGTGAGAAGCTTAGAACAATAGGTTGAATGATGAAAATGTTTAGCCACATGAAGGACATGGATTAATGATACAGTAATAGAGAATACTGTATTGTCTGATTAATAATACTGTGAGGAAAGCTTAGAACAATAGGTTGAATGATGAAAATCTGGCCACATGAAGGACATGGATTAATGATACAGTAATAGAGAATACTGTATTGTCTGATTAATAATACTGTGAGGAAAGCTTAGAACAATAGGTTGAATGATGAAAATGTTTAGCCACATGAAGGACATGGATTAATGATGCAGTAATGAAAGAGAATACTGTATTGTCTGATTAATAATACTGTGAGAAAGCTTAGAACAATAGGTTGAATGATGAAAATGTTTAGCCACATGAAGGACATGGATTAATGATACAGTAATAGGGAATACTGTATTGTCTGATTAATAATACTGTGAGGAAAGCTTAGAACAATAGGTTGAATGATGAAAATGTTTAGCCACATGAAGGACATGGATTAATGATACAGTAATAGAATACTGTATTGTCTGATTAATAATACTGTGAGGAAAGCTTAGAACAATGAGTTGAATGATGAAAATGTTTAGCCACATGAAGGACATGGATTAATGATACAGTAATGAAATACTGTATTGTCTGATTAATAATACTGTGAGGAAAGCTTAGAACAATAGGTTGAATGATGAAAATGTTTAGCCACATGAAGGACATGGATTAATGATACAGTAATAGAGAATACTGTATTGTCTGATTAATAATACTGTGAGGAAAGCTTAGAACAATAGGTTGAATGAAGAAAATGTTTAGCCACATGAAGGACATGGATTAATGATACAGTAATAGAGAATACTGTGTTGTCTGATTAATAATACTGTGAGGAAAGCTTAGAACAATAGGTTGAATGATGAAAATGTTTAGCCACATGAAGGACATGGATTAATGATACAGTAATAGAGAATACTGTATTGTCTGATTAATAATACTGTGAGGAAAGCTTAGAACAATAGGTTGAATGATGAAAATGTTTAGCCACATGAAGGACATGGATTAATGATACAGTAATAGAGAATACTGTATTGTCTGATTAATAATACTGTGAGGAAAACTTAGAACAATAGGTTGAATGAAGAAAATGTTTAGCCACATGAAGGACATGGATTAATGATACAGTAATAGAATACTGTATTGTCTGGTCAACTATTACTACTGTGAAACTTAGAACAATAGGTTGAATGATGAAAATGTTTAGCCACATGAAGGACATGGATTAATGATACAGTAATAGAGAATACTGTATTGTCTGATTAATAATACTGTGAGGAAAGCTTAGAACAATAGGTTGAATGATGAAAATGTTTAGCCACATGAAGGACATGGATTAATGATACAGTAATAGAGAATACTGTATTGTCTGATTAATAATACTGTGAGAAAGCAGAACAATAGGTTGAATGATGAAAATGTTTAGCCACATGAAGGACATGGATTAATGATACAGTAATAGAGAATACTGTATTGTCTGATTAATAATACTGTGAGAAGCTTAGAACAATAGGTTGAATGATGAAAATGTTTAGCCACATAGAGGACATGGATTAATGATACAGTAATAGAGAATACTGTATTGTCTGATTAATATTACTGTGAGGAAAGCTTAGAACAATAGGTTGAATGAAGAAAATGTTTAGCCACATGAAGGACATGGATTAATGATACAGTAATGAGAATACTGTATTGTCTGATTAATAATACTGTGAGAAAGCTTAGAACAATAGGTTGAATGATGAAAATGTTTAGCCACATGAAGGTCATGGATTAATGATACAGTAATAGAGAATACTGTATTGTCTGATTAATAATACTGTGAGAAAGCTTAGAACAATAGGTTGAATGATGAAAATGTTTAGCCACATAGAAGGTCATGGATTAATGATACAGTAATAGAGAATACTGTATTGTCTGATTAATAATACTGTGAGAAAGCTTAGAACAATGAGTTGAATGATGAAAATGTTTAGCCACATGAAGGTCATGGATTAATGATACAGTAATAGAGAATACTGTATTGTCTGATTAATAATACTGTGAGGAAAGCTTAGAACAATAGGTTGAATGATGAAAATGTTTAGCCACATGAAAGGTCATGGATTAATGATACAGTAATAGAGAATACTGTATTGTCTGATTAATAATACTGTGAGGAAAGCTTAGAACAATAGGTTGAATGATGAAAATGTTTAGCCACATGAAGGACATGGATTAATGATACAGTAATAGAATACTGTATTGTCTGATTAATAATACTGTGAGGAAAGCTTAGAACAATAGGTTGAATGATGAAAATGTTTAGCCACATGAAGGACATGGATTAATGATACAGTAATAGAGAATACTGTATTGTCTGATTAATAATACTGTGAGGAAAGCTTAGAACAATAGGTTGAATGATGAAAATGTTTAGCCACATGAAGGACATGGATTAATGATACAGTAATGAGAATACTGTATTGTCTGATTAATAATACTGTGAGGAAAGCTTAGAACAATAGGTTGAATGAAGAAAATGTTTAGCCACATGAAGGACATGGATTAATGATACAGTAATAGAGAATACTGTATTGTCTGATTAATAATACTGTGGGGAAAGCTTAGAACAATAGGTTGAATGATGAAAATGTTTAGCCACATGAAGGTCATGGATTAATGATACAGTAATAGAGAATACTGTATTGTCTGATTTAATAATACTGTGAGGAAAGCTTAGAACAATAGGTTGAATGATGAAAATGTTTAGCCACATGAAGGTCATGGATTAATGATACAGTAATAGAATACTGTATTGTCTGGTTAACAATACCCTTGAGAAACTTAGAACAATAGGTTGAATGATGAAAATGTTTAGCCACATGAAGGTCATGGATTAATGATACAGTAATAGAATACTGTATTGTCTGATTAATAATACTGTGAGGAAAGCTTAGAACAATAGGTTGAATGATGAAAATGTTTAGCCACATGAAGGTCATGGATTAATGATACAGTAATAGAGAATACAGCATGTTGTCTGATTAATAATACTGTGAGGAAAGCTTAGAACAATAGGTTGAATGAAGAAAATGTTTAGCCACATGAAGGACATGGATTAATGATACAGTAATAGAATACTGTATTGTCTGATTAATAATACTGTGAGGAAAGCTTAGAACAATAGGTTGAATGATGAAAATGTTTAGCCACATGAAGGTCATGGATTAATGATACAGTAATAGAGAATACTGTATTGTCTGATTAATAATACTGTGGGGAAAGCTTAGAACAATAGGTTGAATGATGAAAATGTTTAGCCACATGAAGGTCATGGATTAATGATACAGTAATAGAGAATACTGTATTGTGTTGATTAATAATACTGTGAGGAAAGCTTAGAACAATAGGTTGAATGATGAAAAATGTTTAGCCACATGAAGGTCATGGATTAATGATACAGTAATAGAGAATACTGTATTGTCTGATTAATAATACTGTATGGAAACTTAGAACAATAGGTTGAATGATGAAAATGCATTTAGCCATGAAGGACATGGATTAATGATACAGTAATAGAGAATACTGTATTGTCTGGTTAATAATACTGTGAGGAAAGCTTAGAACAATAGGTTGAATGATGAAAATGTTTAGCCACATGAAGGTCATGGATTAATGATACAGTAATAGAGAATACTGTATTGTCTGATTAATACTGTGAGAAAGCTTAGAACAATAGGTTGAATGATGAAAATGTTTAGCCACATGAAGGACATGGATTAATGATACAGTAATAGAGAATACTGTATTGTCTAGTTGTATCTGTGAGGAAAGCTTTAGAACAATAGGTTGAATGATGAAAATGTTTAGCCACATGAAGGTCATGGATTAATGATACAGTAATAGAATACTGTATTGTCTGATTAATAATACTGTGAGAAGCTTAAAGTGTAGGTTGAATGATGAAAATGTTTAGCCACATGAAGGACATGGATTAATGATACAGTAATAGAGAATACTGTATTGTCTGGTTAATAATACTGTAGGGAAAGCTTAGAACAATAGGTTGAATGATGAAAATGTTTAGCCACATGAAGGTCATGGATTAATGATACAGTAATAGAGAATACTGTATTGTCTGATTAATAATACTGTGAGGAAAGCTTAGAACAATAGGTTGAATGATGAAAATGTTTAGCCACATGAAGGACATGGATTAATGATACAGTAATAGAGAATACTGTATTGTCTGG
>JBBBDQ010019750.1:0-70663 GCA_037127315.1 Ascarosepion bandense | reverse complement strand
CCTTTTCCCCCTTTTTCTACACTCTCTCCTATCCTGTATTTCTCGCTAATTAATATGCAGGGTGCTATAGCTGAATTGTTGTCTAAATGATGCAAAAATAAAAATAACACCGACATCTCAATTTTAACAGATATATTTACCAAAATTACACAAAAATATCTTCACAAACTTAAAAGTAAATTTATTCAATAATATATTCAGTTTTTCTTAGACAACCTTTCCACCTTTTTCTACTCTCTCCTATCCTGTATTTCTCGCTAATTAATATACAGATTACTTTATAGCCTGAATTGTTGTCTAAATGATGCAAAAATAAAAATAACACTGACATCTCAATTTTAACAGATATATTTACCAAAATTACAAAATATCTTCACAAACTTAAGAGTAAATTTATTCAATAATATATTCAGTTTTCTTAGACAACCTTTTCCCCTTTTTCTGCTCTCTCCTATCCTGTATTTCTAAGCTAATTAATATGCAGGGTGCTATGGCTGAATTGTTGTCTAAATGATGCAAAAATAAAAATAACACTGACATCTCGATTTTAACAGATATATTTACCAAAATTACAAAAATATCTTCACAAACTTAAGAGTAAATTTATTCAATAATATATTCAGTTTTTTCTTAGACAACCTTTTCCACCTTTTTCTACACTCTCTCCTATCCTGTATTTCTCGCTAATTAATATGCAGGTGCTATAGCTGAATTGTTGTCTAAATGATGCAAAAATAAAAATAACACCGACATCTCAATTTTAACAGATATATTTACCAAAATTACACAAAAATATCTTCAATAATATATTCAGTTTTTCTTAGACAACCTTTTCCACCTTTTTCTACACTCTCTCCTATCCTGTATTTCTCGCTAATTAATATGCAAGTTATATAGCTGAATTGTTGTCTAAATGATGCAAAAATAAAAATAATACCGACATCTCAATTTTAACAGATATGTTACCAAAATTACCAAAAATATCTTCACAAACTTAAGAGTAAATTTATTCAATAATATATTCAGTTTTTCTTAGACATGTACCCACCTTTTTCTACACTCTCTCCTATCCTGTATTTCTCGCTAATTAATATGCAGGGTGCTATAGCTGAATTGTTGTCTAAATGATGCAAAAAATAAAAATAACACTGACATCTCAATTTTAACAGATATATTTACCAAAATTACACAAAAATATCTTCACAAACTTAAGAGTAAATTTATTCAATAATATATTCAGTTTTCTTAGACAACCTTTCCCTTTTCTACACTCTCTCCTATCCTGTATTTCTAAGCTAATTAATATGCAGGGTGCTATAGCTGAATTGTTGTCTAAATGATGCAAAGAAAAATAAAAATAACACCGACATCTCAATTTTAACAGATATATTTACCAAAATTACAAAAATATCTTTACAAACTTAAGGTAAATTTATTCAATAATATATTCAGTTTTCTTAGACAACCTTTTCACCTTTTTCTACACTCTCTCTATCCTGTATTTCTCGCTAATTAATATGCAGGGTGCTATAGCTAATTGTTGTCTAAATGATGCAAAATAAAATAATACTGACATCTCAATTTTAACAGATATATTTATAAGTACACAAAAATATCTTCACAAACTTAAGGGTAAATTTATTCAATAATATATTCAGTTTTTCTTAGACAACCTTTTCCACCTTTTTCTACACTCTCTCCTATCCTGTATTCTTAAGCTAATTAATATGCAGGGTGCTATAGCTGAATTGTTGTCTAAATGATGCAAAAATAAAAATAATACTGACATCTCAATTTTAACAGATATATTTACCAAAATTACACAAAAATATCTTCACAAACTTAAGAGTAAATTTATTCAATAATATATTCAGTTTTTCTTAGACAACCTTTTCCACCTTTTTCTACACTCTCTCCTATCCTGTATTTCTCGCTAATTAATATGCAGGGTGCTATAGCTGAATTGTTGTCTAAATGATGCAAAAAATAAAAATAATACTGACATCTCAATTTTAACAGATATATTTACCAAAATTACACAAAAAATATCTTCACAAACTTAAAGTAAATTTATTCAATAATATATTCAGTTTTTCTTAGACAACCTTTTCCACCTTTTTCTACACTCTCTCCTATCCTGTATTTCTCGCTAATTAATGTGCAGGGTGCTATAGCTGAATTGTTGTCTAAATGATGCAAAAATAAAAATAACACCGACATCTCAATTTTAACAGATATATTTACCAAAATTACACAAAAATATCTTCACAAACTTAAGAGTAAATTTATTCAATAATATATTCAGTTTTTCTTAGACAACCTTTTCCACCTTTTTCTACACTCTCTCCTATCCTGTATTTCTCGCTAATTAATATGCAGGGTGCTATAGCTGAATTGTTGTCTAAATGATGCAAAAATAAAAATAATACCGACATCTCAATTTTAACAGATATATTTACCAAAATTACACAAAAATATCTTCAAACTTAAGAGTAAATTTATTCAATAATATATTCAGTTTTTCTTTCAGACAACCTTTTCCACCTTTTTCACACTCTCTCTCCTATCCTGTATTTCTCGCTAATTAATATGCAGGGTGCTATAGCTGAATTGTTGTCTAAATGATGCAAAAATAAAAATAATACTGACATCTCAATTTTAACAGATATATTTACCAAAATTACACAAAAATATCTTCACAAACTTAAGAGTAAATTTATTCAATAATATATTCATGTTTTTCTTAGACAACCTTTTCCACCTTTTTCTACACTCTCTCCTATCCTGTATTTTCGCTAATTAATATGCAGGGTGCTATAGCTGAATTGTTGTCTAAATGATGCAAAAATAAAAATAACACCGACATCTCAATTTTAACAGATATATTTACCAAAATTACACAAAAATATCTTCACAAACTTAAGAGTAAATTTATTCAATAATATATTCAGTTTTTCTTAGACAACCTTTTCCACCTTTTTCTACACTCTCTCCCATCCTGTATTTCTCGCTAATTAATATGCAGGGTGCTATAGCTGAATTGTCGTCTAAATGATGCAAAAATAAAAATAATACCGACATCTCAATTTTAACAGATATATTTACCAAAATTACACAAAAATATCTTCACAAACTGTTATAAATTATTCAATAATATATTCAGTTTTTCTTAGACAACCTTTTCCACCTTTTTCTACACTCTCTCCTATCCCTGTATTTCTCGCTAATTAATATGCAGGGTGCTATAGCTGAATTGTTGTCTAAATGATGCAAAAATAAAATAATACCTATTATCTCAATTTTAACAGATATATTTACCAAAATTACACAAAATATCTTCACAAACTTAAGAGTAAATTTATTCAATAATATATTCAGTTTTTCTTAGACAACCTTTTCCACCTTTTTTCACACTCTCTCCTATCCTGTATTTTCGCTAATTAATATGCAGGGTGCTATAGCTGAATTGTTGTCTAAATGATGCAAAAATAAAAATAATACCGACATCTCAATTTTAACAGATATATTTACCAAAATTACACAAAAATATCTTCACAAACTTAAGAGTAAATTTATTCAATAATATATTCAGTTTTTCTTAGACAACCTTTTCCACCTTTTTCTACACACTCTCTCCTATCCTGTATTTCTCGCTAATTAATATGCAGGGTGCTATAGCTGAATTGTTGTCTAAATGATGCAAAAATAAAAATAATACCGACATCTCAATTTTAACAGATATATTTACCAAAATGACACAAAAATATCTTCACAAACTTAAGAGTAAATTTATTCAATAATATATTCAGTTTTTCTTAGACAACTTTTCCTAATTCCTTTTCTACACTCTCTCCTATCCTGTATTTCTCGCTAATTAATATGCAGGGTGCTAGTAGCTGAATTGTTGTCTAAATGATGCAAAAATAAAAATAATACCGACATCTCAATTTTAACAGATATATTTACCAAAATTACACAAAAATATCTTCACAAATCCTAAGAGTAAATTTATTCAATAATATATTCAGTTTTTCTTAGACAACCTTTTCCACCTTTTTCTACACTCTCTCCCATCCTGTATTTCGCTAATTAATATGCAGGGTGCTATAGCTGAATTGTTGTCTAAATGATGCAAAAATAAAAATAACACCGACATCTCAATTTCAATAGATATATTTACCAAAATTACACCAAAATGCCTTCACAAACTTAAGAGTAAATTTATTCAATAATATATTCAGTTTTTCTTAGACAACCTTTTCCACCTTTTTCTTACACTCTCTCCTATCCTGTATTTCTCGCTAATTAATATGCAGGGTGCTAACAGTTGAATTGTTGTCTAAATGATGCAAAAATAAAAATAACACCTATACATCTCAATTTTAACAGATATATTTACCAAAATTACACAAAAATATCTTCACAAACTTAAGAGTAAATTTATTCAATAATATATTCAGTTTTTCTTAGACAACCTTTTCCACCTTTTCTACACTCTCTCCTATCCTGTATTTCTTTGCTAATTAATATGCAGGGTGCTATAGCTGAATTGTTGTCTAAATGATGCAAAAATAAAAATAACACCGACATCTCAATTTTAACAGATATATTTACCAAATTACACAAAAATGTCTTCACAAAACTTAAGAGTGTAAATTTATTCATTAACATATTCAGTTTTTCTTTAGACAACCTTTTCCACCTTTTTCTACACTCTCTCCTATCCTGTATTTCTCGCTAATTAATATGCAGGGTGCTATAGCTTGGAATTGTTGTCTAAATGATGCAAAAATAAAAATAACACCGACATCTCAATTTTAACAGATATATTTACCAAAATTACACAAAATGTCTTCGTGCCAAACTTAAGAGTAAATTTATTCAATAATATATTCAGTTTTTCTCTTAGACAACCTTTTTCCTAATCTTTTTCTACACTCTCTCCCTATCCTGTATTTCGCTAATTAATAGCAGGGTGCTATAGCTGAATTGTTGTCTAAATGATGCAAAAATAAAAATAACACCGACATCTCAATTTTAACAGATATATTTACCAAAATTACACAAAAAAATGTCTTCACAAACTTAAGAGTAAATTTATTCAATAATATATTCAGTTTTTCTAGACAACCTTTTCCACCTTTTTCTACACTCTCTCCTATCCTGTATTTCTCGCTAATTAATATGCAGGGTGCTA
Source organism: Ascarosepion bandense (assembly GCA_037127315.1). Classification (NCBI taxonomy): domain Eukaryota; kingdom Metazoa; phylum Mollusca; class Cephalopoda; order Sepiida; family Sepiidae; genus Ascarosepion; species Ascarosepion bandense. Next base: position 65,466 of record JBBBDQ010019750.1, on the reverse strand, counting down.
TAGCCGAATTGTTGTCTAAATGATGCAAAATAAAAATAACACCGACATCTCAATTTTAACAGATATATTTACCAAAATTACACAAAAATATCTTCACAAACTTAAGAGTAAATTTGTCCAATAATATATTCAGTTTTTCTTAGACAACCTTTTCCACCTTTTTCTACACTCTCTCCTATCCTGTATTTCTCGCTAATTAATATGCAGGGTGCTATAGCTGAATTTGTTATTCAAATGTGATGCAAAAATAAAAATAACACCGACATCTCAATTTTAACAGATATATTTACCAAAATTACACAAAAATGTCTTCACAAACTTAAGAGTAAATTTATTCAATAATATATTCAGTTTTTCTTAGACAACCTTTTCCACCTTTTTCTACACTCTCTCCTATCCTGTATTTCTCGCTAATTAATAAGTAGGAAAAGCTATAGCTGAATTGTTGTCTAAATGATGCAAAAATAAAAATAACACCGACATCTCAATTTTAACAGATATATTTACCAAAATTACACAAAAATATCTTCACAAACTTAAGAGAAATTTATTCAATAATATATTCAGTTTTTCTTAGACAACCTTTTCCACCTTTTTCTACACTCTATCCTGTATTTTCGCTAATTAATATGCAGGGTGCTATAGCTGAATTGTCATTTCAAATGATGCAAAAATAAAAATAACACCGACATCTCAATTTTAACAGATATATTTACCAAAATTACACAAAAATATCTTCACAAACTTAAGAGTAAATTTATTCAATAATATATTCAGTTTTTCTAGACAACCTTTTCCACCTTTTTCTACACTCTCTCCCATCCTGTATTTCTCGCTAATTAATATGCAGGGTGCTATAGCTGAATTGTTGTCTAAATGATGCAAAAATAAAAATAATACTGACATCTCAATTTTAACAGATATATTTACCAAAATTACACACAAAAATATCTTCACAAACTTAAGAGTAAATTTATTCAATAATATATTCAGTTTTTCTAGACAACCTTTTCCACCTTTTTCTACACTCTCTCCTATCCTGTATTTCTCGCTAATTAATAGCAGGGTGCTATAGCTGAATTGTTGTCTAAATGATGCAAAAATAAAAATAATACCGACATCTCAATTTTAACAGATATATTTACCAAAATTACACAAAAATATCTTCACAAACTTAAGAGTAAATTATTCAATAATATATTCAGTTTTTCTCTTAGACAACCTTTTCTAACTTTTTCTACACTCTCCTATCCTGTATTTCTCGCTAATTAATATGCAGGGTGCTATAGCTGAATTGTTGTCTAAATGATGCAAAAATAAAAATAACACCGACATCTCAATTTTAACAGATATATTTACCAAAATTACAATAAAATATCTCTTCACAAACTTAAGAGTAAATTCTATTCAATATATTCAGTTTTTCTTAGACAACCTTTTCCACCTTTTTCTACACTCTCTCCATCCTGTATTTCTCGCTAATTAATATGCAGGGTGCTATAGCTGAATTGTTGTTCAAATGATGCAAAAATAAAAATAACACTGACATCTCAATTTTAACAGATATATTTACCAAAATTACACAAAAATATCTTCACAAACTTAAGAGTAAATTTATTCAATAATATATTCAGCTCTTCTTAGACAACCTTTTCCACCTTTTTCTACACTCTCTCCTATCCTGTATTTCTCTTTGCTAATTAATATGCAGGGTGCTATAGCTGAATTGTTGTCTAAATGATGCAAAAATAAAAATAACACCGACATCTCAATTTTAACAGATATATTTACCAAAATTACACAAAAATATCTTCACAAACTTAAGAGTAAATTTATTCAATAATATATTCAGTTTTTCTTAGACAACCTTTTCCACCTTTTTCTACACTCTCCTATCCTGTATTTTCAATAATTAATATGCAGGGTGCTATAGCTGAATTGTTGTCTAAATGATGCAAAAATAAAAATAACACTGACATCTCAATTTTAACAGATATATTTACCAAAATTACACAAAATATCTTCACAAACTTAAGAGTAAATTTATTCAATAATATATTCAGTTTTTCTTAGACAACCTTTTCCACCTCTTTTTTCTACACTCTCTCCTATCCTGTATTTCTCGCTAATTAATATGCAGGGTGCTATAGCTGAATTGTTGTCTAAATGATGCAAAAATAAAAATAACACTGACATCTCAATTTTAACAGATATATTTACCAAAATTACACAAAAATATCTTCACAAACTTAAGAGTAAATTTATTCAATAATATATTCAGTTTTTCTTAGGACAACCTTTTCCACCTTTTTCTACACTCTCTCCTATCCTGTATTTCTCGCTAATTAATATGCAGGGTGCTATAGCTGAATTGTTGTCTAAATGATGCAAAAATAAAAATAACACCGACATCTCAATTTTTTTAACAGATATATTTACCAAAATTACACAAAAATATCTTCACAAACTTAAGAGTAAATTTATTCAATAATATATTCAGTTTTTCTTAGACAACCTTTTCCACCTTTTTCTACACTCTCTCCTATCCTGTATTTCTCGCTAATTAATATGCAGGCCATAGCTGAATTGTTGTCTAAATGATGCAAAATAAAAATAATAAACACATCTCAATTTTAACAGATATATTTACCAAAATTACACAAAAATATCTTCACAAACTTAAGAGTAAATTTGTTCAATAATATATTCAGTTTTTCTTAGACAACCTTTTTCCACCTTTTTCACACTCTCTCCTATCCTGTATTTCTCGCTAATTAATATGCAGTGTGCTATAGCTGAATTGTTGTCTAAATGATGCAAAAATAAAAATAACACTGACATCTCAATTTTAACAGATATATTTACCAAATTACACAAAAATATCTTCACAAACTTAAGAGTAAATTTTATTCAATAATATATTCAGTTTTTCTTAGACAACCTTTTCCACCTTTTTTCTACACCTTCTCCTATCCTGTATTTCTCGCTAATTAATATGCAGGGTGTTATAGCTGAATTGTTGTCTAAATGATGCAAAAATAAAATAACACCGACATCTCAATTTTAACAGATATATTTACCAAAATTACACAAAAAATATCTTCACAAACTTAAGAGTAAATTTATTCAATAATATATTCAGTTTTTCTTAGACAACCTTTTCCACCTTTTTCACACTCTCTCCTATCCTGTATTTCTCGCTAATTAATATGCAGGGTGCTATAGCTGAATTGTTGTCTAAATGATGCAAAAATAAAAATAACACCGACATCTCAATTTTAACAGATATATTTACCAAAATTACACAAAATATCTTCACAAACTTAAGAGTAAATTTATTCAATAATATATTCAGTTTTTCTTAGACAACCTTTTCCACCTTTTTCTACACTCTCCTATCCTGTATTTCTCTCGCTAATTAATATATGCAGGGAAGTGCTATAGCTGAATTGTTGTCTAAATGATGCAAAAAATAAAAATAATACTGACATCTCAATTTTAACAGATATATTTACCAAAATTACACAAAAATATCTTCACAAACTTAAGAGTAAATTTATTCAATAATATATTCAGTTTTTCTTAGACAACCTTTTCCACCTTTTTCTACACTCTCTCCCCTATCCTGTATTTCTTTTGGCTAATTAATATGCAGGGTGCTATAGCTGAATTGTTGTCTAAATGATGCAAAAATAAAAATAATACTGACATCTCAATTTTAACAGATATATTTAATTAAAATTACACAAAAATATCTTCACAAACTTAAGAGTAAATTTATCTAAATATATCTGTTTTTCTAGATAACTCTTCGATTTATTAATTCCTCCTATCCTGTATTTCTCGCTAATTAATATGCAGGGTGCTATAGCTGAATTGTTGTCTAAATGATGCAAAAATAAAAATAATACTGACATCTCAATTTTAACAGATATATTTACCAAAATTACACAAAAATATCTTCACAAACTTAAGAGTAACTTATTCAATAATATATTCAGTTTTTCTAGATAACCTTTTCCCACCTTTTTTCTACACTCTCTCCTATCCTGTATTTCTCGCTAATTAATATGCAGGGTGCTATAGCTGAATTGTTGTCTAAATGATGCAAAAATAAAAATAATACTGACATCTCAATTTTAACAGATATATTTACCAAAATTACACAAAAATATCTTCACAAACTTAAGAGTAAATTTATTCAATAATATATTCAGTTTTTCTTAGACAACCTTTTCCACCTTTTTCTACACTCTCTCCTATCCTGTATTTCTCGCTAATTAATATGCAGGGTGCTATAGCTGAATTGTTGTCTAAATGATGCAAAAATAAAATAACACCGACATCTCAATTTTAATAGATATATTTACCAAAATTACACAAAAATATCTTCACAAACTTAAGAGCAAATTTATTCAATAATATATTCAGTTTTTCTTAGACAACCTTTTCCACCTTTTTCTACACTCTCTCCTATCCTGTATTTCTGCTAATTAATATGCAGGGTGCTATAGCTGAATTGTTGTCTAAATGATGCAAAAATAAAATAATACCGACATCTCAATTTTAACAGATATATTTACCAAAATTACACAAAAATATCTTCACAAACTTAAGAGTAAATTTATTCAATAATATATTCAGTTTTTCTTAGACAACCTTTTCCACCTTTTTCTACACTCTCTCCTATCCTGTATTTCTCGCTAATTAATATGCAGGGTGCTATAGCTGAATTGTTGTCTTTCAAATGATGCAAAAATAAAATAATAATCGACATCTCAATTTTAACAGATATATTTACCAAAATTACACAAAAATATCTTCACAAAACTTAAGAGTAAATTTATTCAATAATATATTCAGTTTTTCTTAGACAACCTTTTCACCTTTTTCTACACTCTCTCCTATCCTGTATTTCTCGCTAATTAATATGCAGGGTGCTATAGCTGAATTGTTGTCTAAATGATGCAAAAATAAAAATAATACCGACATCTCAATTTTAACAGATATATTTACCAAAATTACACAAAAATATCTTCACAAACTTAAGAGTAAATTTATTCAATAATATATTCAGTTTTTCTAGACAACCTTTTCCACCTTTTTCTACACCTCTTCCTATCCTGTATTTCTATTAATTAATATGTGTATGTACACAGCTGAATTGTTGTTCAAATGATGCAAAAATAAAAATAATACCGATATCCAATTTTAACAGATATATTTACCAAAATTACACAAAAAAATATCTTCACAAACTTAAGAGTAAATTTATTCAATAATATATTCAAGCCAGACAACTTTTCCACCTTTTTCTACACTCTCTCCTATCCTGTATTTCTGCTAATTAATATGCAGGGTGCTATAGCTGAATTGTTGTCTAAATGATGCAAAAATAAAAATACACCACATCTCAATTTAACAGATATATTTACCAAAATTACACAAAAATATCCTCACAATCCAGAGTACTGGATGCATATAGCACCAGTTTTTTGACAACCTTTTTCCTCTTTCTCTCCTCCCATCCTGTATTTTTCATCAATTGAATAATGCAGGGTGCCATACGAATTGTTGTCTAAAATGATGCAAAATAAAATAGCTGCCCTACATTCCACTTTTAGCACACAGATACAATTTTACCAAAATACACAAAAATATCTTCACAACTCCCAGAGTAATTGATTAAATAATAGTGTTTCAGTTTTTCTTGACAATTTTTTCCACCTTTTCTACACTCTCCTGTCCTGTTATTTCTCTAATTAATATGCAAAGCTTTGTTGAATTGTTGTCACACAAACAAAACAACATCAACATCACAATTTTCACAGATAAATGGCTAGGCCCATGTTAAAAAAAACCTCTACAACTAAGAGCAATTTATCTAATGTCATATTCATTTTATCATGACAACCTTCGCCCTTTTTCTACACTCTCTCCTATCCTGTATTTCTCAAGCAATTAATATGCAGGGTGCTATAGCTGAATTGTTGTCTAAATGATGCAAAAATAAAAATAATTTACATCTCAATTTTAACAGACATATTTACCAAAATTACACAAAAATATCTTCACAAACTTAAGAGTAAATTACTCCAATAATATATTCATTTTTCTTAGACAACCTTTTCCACCTTTTTCTACACTCTCTCCCATCCTGCATTTCTCGCTAATTATTTATGCAGTGCTATAGCTGAATTGTTGTCTAAATGATGCAAAAATAAAAATAACACCGACATCTCAGACTTCTGAACAGATATATTTACCAAAAAATTAGTTAACAAAAATATTCACAATCCTAAGAGTAAATTTATTCAATAATATATTCAGTTTTTCTTAGACAACCTTTTCCACCTTTTCTACACTCTCTCTCCCATCCTGTATTTCTCGCTAATTAATATGGTGCTATAGCTGCTGAATTGTCGTCTAAAATGATGCAAAGAAAATAACACCGACATCTCAATTTTAACAGATATATTTACCAAAATTACACAAAAATATCTTCACAAACTTAAGAGTACTTATTCAATAATATATTCATTTTTCTTAGACAACCTTTTCCACCTTTTCTACACTCTCTCCTATCCTGTATTTCTTCGCTAATTAATATGCAGGGTGCTATAGCTGAATTGTTGTCTAAATGATAAAACAAAAATAATAATTCAATATCTCAATTTTAACAGATATATTTACCAAAATTACAATAAAAATATCTTCTTACAAACTTAAGAGTAAATTTATTCAATAATATATTCAGTTTTTCTTAGACAACCTTTTCCACTTTTTCTACACTCTCTCCTATCCTGTATTTCTGCTAATTAATATGCAGGGGTGCTATAGCTGAATTGTTGTCTAAATGATGCAAAAATAAAATAACACCGATTATTCAAATTTAACAGATATATTTACCAAAATTACACAAACACCTTCACAAACTTATAAATTTATTCAATAATATATTCAGTTTTTCTTAGACAACCTTTTCCACCTTTTTCTACACTCTCTCCCTTATCCTGTATTTCTCGCTAATTAATATGCAGGGTGCTATGGCTGAATTGTTGTCTAAATGATGCAAAATAAAATAATAATTTTATATCTCAATTTTAACAGATATATTTACCAAAATTATACAAAAATATCTTCACAAACTTAAGAGTAAATTTATTCAATAATATATTCATAGTTTTTTAGACAACCTTTTCCACCTTTTTCTACACTCTCTCCTATCCTGTATTTCTACACTAATATGCAGGGTGCTATAGCTGAATTGTTGTCTAAATGATGCAAAAATAAAAATAACACTGACATCTCGAATTTTAACAGATATATTTACCAAAATTACAAAAATATCTTCACAAACTTAAGAGTAAATTTATTCAATAATATATTCAGTTTTTCTTAGACAACCTTTTCCACCTTTTTCTACACTCTCTCCTATCCTGTATTTTCGCTAATTACTATGCAGGGTGCTATAGCTGAATTGTTGTCCAAATGATGCAAAAATAAAAATAACACTGACATCTCAATTTTAACAGATATATTTACCAAAATTACACAAAAATATCTTCACAAACTTAAGAGTAAATTTATTCAATAATATATTCAGTTTTTCTTAGACAACCTTTTCCACCTTTTTCTACACTCTCTCCTATCCTGTATTTCTGCTAATTAATATGCAGGGTGCTATAGCTTGAATTGTTGTCTAAATGATGCAAAAATAAAAATAATACTGACATCTCAATTTTTAACAGATATATTTACCAAAATTATTATTAAAAATATCTTCACAAACTTAAGAGTAAATTTATTCAATAATATATTCAGTTTTTCTTAGACAACCTTTTCCACCTTTTTCTACACTCTCTCCTATCCTGTATTTCTCGCTAATTAATATGCAGGGAAAGTTATAGCTGAATTGTTGTCTAAATGATGCAAAAATAAAAATACACTGACATCTCAATTTTAACAGATATATTTACCAAAATTACACAAAAATATCTTCACAAACTTAAGAGTAAATTTAATTCAATAATATATTCAGTTTTTCTTAGACAACCTTTTCCACCTTTTTCTACACTCTCTCCTATCCTCCTGTATTTCTCGCTAATTAATATGCAGGGTGCTATAGCTGAATTGTTGTCTAAATGATAAAATAAAATAACACTGACATCTCAATTTTAACAGATATATTTACCAAAATTACATTGCAATATCTTCAATAAACTTAAGAGTAAATTTATTCAATAATATATTCAGTTTTTCTTAGGACAACCTTTTCCACCTTTTTCTACACTCTCTCCCTATCCTGTATTTCTCGCTAATTAATATGCAGGGTGCTATAGCTGAATTGTTGTCTAAATGATGCAAAAATAAAAATAACACTGACATCTCAATTTTAACAGATATATTTACCAAAATTACATAAAAATATCTTCACAAACTTAAGAGTAAATTTATTCAATAATATATTCAGTTTTTTCTAGACAACCTTTTCCACCTTTTTCTACACTCTCCTATCCTGTATTTCTTGTCATAATTAATATGCAGGGTGCTATAGCTGAATTGTTGTCTAAATGATGCAAAAATAAAAATAACACTGACATCTCAATTTTAACAGATATATTTACCAAAATTACACAAAAATATCTTCACAAACTGCAGAGCAATTTATTCAATAATATATTCAGTTTTTCTTAGACAACCTTTTCCTTTCCATCTTTTTCTACACTCTCTCCTATCCTGTATTTCTCAATTAATATGCAGGGTGCTATAGCTGAATTGTTGTCTAAATGATGCAAAAATAAAATAATACTGACATCTCAATTTTAACAGACATATTTACCAAAATTACACAAAAATATCTTCACAAACTTAAGAGTAAATTTATTCAATAATATATTCAGTTTTTCTTAGACAACCCTTTCCACCTTTTTCTACACTCTCTCCTATCCTGTATTTCTCGCTAATTAATATGCAGGGTGCTAAGTAGCTGAATTGTTGTCTAAATGATGCAAAAATAAAATAACACTGACATCTCAATTTTAACAGATATATTTACCAAAATTACACAAAACATTCTTTCACAAACTTAAGAGTAAATTCTATTCAATAATATATTCAGTTTTTCTTAGACAACCTTTTTCCACCTTTTTCTACACTCTCTCCTATCCTGTATTTCTGCCAATTAATATGCAGGGTGCTATAGCTGAATTGTTGTCTAAATGATGCAAAAATAAAAATAACACCTACATCTCAATTTTAACAGATATATTTACCAAAATTACACAAAAATATCTTCACAAACTTAAGAGTAAATTTATTCACAATATATTCAGTTTTTCTTAGACAACCTTTTCCACCTTTTTCTCACACTCTCTCCTATCCTGTATTTCTTTGCTAATTAATATGCAGGGTGCTATAGCTGAATTGTTGTCTAAATGATGCAAAAATAAAAATAATACTGACATCTCAATTTTAACAGATATATTTACCAAAATTACACAAAAATATCTTCACAAACTTAAGAGTAAATTTATTCAATAATATATTCAGTTTTCTAGACAACCTTTTCCACCTTTTTCTACACTCTCTCCTATCCTGTATTTCTCGCTAATTAATATGCAGGGTGCTATAGCTGAATTGTTGTCTAAATGACAAAATAAAAATAACACCACATCTCAATTTTAACAGATATATTTACCAAAATTACACAAAAATATCTTCACAAACTTAAGAGTAAATTTATTCAATAATATATTCAGTTTTTCTTAGACAACCTTTTCCACCTTTTTCTACACTCTCTCCCTATCCTGTATTTGCTTAATTAATATGCAGGGTGCTAGCTGAATTGTTCAAATGATGCAAAAATTAAAACAATACTGACATCTCAATTTTAACAGATATATTTACCAAAATTACACAAAAATATCTTCACAAACTTAAGAGTAAATTTATTCAATAATATATTCAGTTTTTCTTAGACAATTTTCCACCTTTTTCTACACTCTCTCCTATCCTGTATTTCTCGCTAATTAATATGCAGGGTGCTATAGCTGAATTGTTGGTTCAAATGATGCAAAAATAAATAATACTGACATCTCAATTTTAACAGATATATTTACCAAATTACACAAAAATATCTTCACAAACTTAAGAGTAAATTTATTCAATAATATATTCAGTTTTTCTTAGACAACCTTTTCCACCTTTTTCTACACTCTCTCCTATCCTGTATTTCTCAATTAATATGCAGGGTGCTATAGCTGAATTAAGTTGCCTAAATGATGCAAAAATAAAAATAACACTGACATCTCAATTTTAACAGATATATTTACCAAAATTACACAAAATATTCTCAACAAACTAAGAGTAAATTTATTCAATAATATATTCAGTTTTTCTTAGACAACCTTTTCCACCTTTTTCTACACTCTCTCCTATCCTGTATTTCTCGCTAAATAATATGCAGGGTGCTATAGCTGAATTACACACTAAATGATGCAAAAATAAAAATAATACTGACATCTCAATTTTAACAGATATATTTACCAAAATTACACAAAAATATCTTCACAAACTTAAGAGTAAATTCTATTCAATAATATATTCAGTTTTTCTTAGACAACCTTTTCCACCTTTTTCTACACTCTCTCCTATCCTGTATTTCTCGGGGCTAATTAATATGCAGGGTGCTATAGCTGAATTGTTGTCTAAATGATGCAAAAATAAAAATAATACTGACATCTCAATTTTAATATATTTAACAAAATTACACAAAAATATCTTCACAAACTTAAGAGTAAATTTATTCAATAATATATTCAGTTTTTCTTAGACAACCTTTTCCACCTTTTTCTACACTCTCTCCTCCTATCCTGTATTTCTCGCTAATTAATATGGGTGCTGCAGCTGAATTGTTGTCTAAATGATGCAAAATAAAAATAACACTGACATCTCAATTTTAACAGATATATTTACCAAAATTACACAAAAATATCCTTTCACAAACTTAAGAGTAAATTTATTCAACAATATATTCAGTTTTTCTTAGACAACCTTTTCCACCTTTTTCTACACTCTCTCCTATCCTGTATTTCTCGCTAATTAATATGCAGGTGCTATAGCTGAATTGTTGTCTAAATGATGCAAAAATAAAAATAACACCGACATCTCAATTTTAACAGATATATTTACCAAAAATTACACAAAAATATCTTCACAAACTTAAGAGTAAATTTATTCACACATTCAGTTTTTCTTAGACAACCTTTTCCACCTTTTTCTACACTCTCTCCTATCCTGTATTTCTCGCTAATTAATATGCAGGGTGCTATAGCTGAATTGTTGTCTAAATGATGCAAAAATAAAAATAATACTGACATCTCAATTTTAACAGATATATTTACCTAAAATTACACAAAAATATCTTCACAAACTTAAGAGTAAATTTATTCAATAATATATTCAGTTTTTCTTAGACAACCTTTTCCACCTTTTTCTACACTCTCTCCTATCCTGTATTTCTCGCTAATTAATATGCAGGGTGCTATAGCTGAATTGTTGTCTAAATGATGCAAAAATAAAAATAACACCGACATCTCAATTTTAACAGATATATTTACCAAAATTATACAAAAATATCTTCACAAACTTAAGAGTAAATTTATTCAATAATATATTCAGTTTTTCTTAGACAACCTTTTCCACCTTTTTCTACACTCTTCCTATCCTGTATTTCTCGCTAATTAATATGCAGGTGCTATAGCTGAATTGTTGTCTAAATGATGCAAAAAAGCAAAATAATACTGACATCTCAATTTTAACAGATATATTTACCAAAATTACACAAAAATATCTTCACAAACTTAAGAGTAAATTTATTCAATAATATATTCAGTTTTTTCTAGACAACCTTTTCCACCTTTTTCTACACTCTCTCCTATCCTGTATTTCTCGCTAATTAATATGCAGGGTGCCATAGCTGAATTGTTGTCTAAATGATGCAAAAAAATAAAAATAATACTGACATCTCAATTTTAACAGATATATTTACCAAAATTACACAAAAATATCTTCACAAACTTAAGAGTAAATTTATTCAATAATATATTCAGTTTTTCTTAGACAACCTTCCACCTTTTTCTACACTCTCTCCTATCCTGTATTTCTCGCTTAATTAATATGCAGGGTGCTATAGCTGAATTGTTGTCTAAATGATGCAAAAATAAAATAACACTGACATCTCAATTTTTAACAGATATATTTACCAAAATTACACAAAAATATCTTCACAAACTTAAGAGTAAATTTATTCAATAATATATTCAGTTTTTCTTAGACAACCTTTTCCACCTTTTTCTACACTCTCTCCTATCCTGTATTTCTCGCTAATTAATATGCAGGAAATATAGCCGAATTGTTGTCTAAATGATGCAAAAATAAAAATAATACTGACATCTCAATTTTAACAGATATATTTACCAAAAATTACACAAAAATATCTTCACAAACTTAAGAGTAAATTTATTCAATAATATATTCAGTTTTTCTTAGACAACCTTTTCCACCTTTTTCACACTCTCTCCTATCCTGTATTTCTCGCTAATTAATATGCAGGGTGCTATAGCTGAATTGTTGTCTAAATGATGCAAAAAATAAAAATAATACTGACATCTCAATTTTAACAGATATATTTACCAAAATTACACAAAAATATCTTCACAAACTTAAGAGTAAATTTATTCAATAATATATTCAGTTTTTCTTAGACAACCTTTTCCACCTTTTTCTACACTCTCTCCTATCCTGTATTTCTCGGCTAATTAATATGCAGGGTGCTATAGCTGAATTGTTGTCTAAATGATGCAAAAATAAAAATAATACTGACATCTCAATTTTAACAGATATATTTACCAAAATTACACAAAAATATCTTCACAAACTTAAGAGTAAATTTATTCAATAATATATTCAGTTTTTCTTAGACAACCTTTCCACCTTTTCTACACTCTCTCCCATCCTGTATTTCGCTAATTAATATAGGGTGCTATAGCTGAATTGTTGTCTAAATGATGCAAAAATAAAAATAACACCGACATCTCAATTTTAACAGATATATTTACCAAAATTACACAAAAATATCTTCACAAACTTAAGAGTAAATTTATTCAATAATATATTCAGTTTTTCTTAGACAACCTTTTCCACCTTTTTCTACACTCTCTCCTATCCTGTATTTCTCGCTAATTAATATGCAGGGTGCTATAGCTGAATTGTTGTCTAAATGATGCAAAAATAAAAATAACACCGACATCTCAATTTTAACAGATATATTTACCAAAATTACACAAAAATATCTTCACAAACTTAAGAGTAAATTTATTCAATAATATATTCAGTTTTTCTTAGACAACCTTTCTCCACCTTTTTCTACACTCTCTCCTATCCTGTATTTCTCGCTAATTAATATGCAGGGTGCCATAGCTGAATTGTTGTCTAAATGATGCAAAAATAAAAATAACACCGACATCTCAATTTTAACAGATATATTTACCAAAATTACACAAAAATATCTTCACAAACTTAAGAGTAAATTTATTCAATAATATATTCAGTTTTTCTTAGACAACCTTTTCCACCTTTTTCTACACTCTCTCCTATCCTGTATTTCGCTAATTAATATGCAGGGTGCTATAGCTGAATTGTTGTCTAAATGATGCAAAAATAAAAATAATACTGACATCTCAATTTTACCAGATATATTTACCAAAATTACACAAAAATATCTTCACAAACTTAAGAGTAAATTTATTCAATAATATATTCAGTTTTTCTTAGACAACCTTTTCCACCTTTTTCTACACTCTCTCCTATCCTGTATTTCTCGCTAATTAATATGCAGGGTGCTATAGCTGAATTGTTGTCTAAATGATGCAAAAATAAAAATAATACTGACATCTCAATTTTAACAGATATATTTACCAAAATTACACAAAAATATCTTCAACTTAAGAGTAAATTTATTCAATAATATATTCAGTTTTTCTTAGACAACCTTTTCCACCTTTTTCTACACTCTCTCCTATCCTGTATTTCTCGCTAATTAATATGCAGGGTGCTATAGCTGAATTGTTGTCTAAATGATGCAAAAATAAAATACTGACATCTCAATTTTAACAGATATATTTACCAAATTACACAAAAATATCTTCACAAACTTAAGAGTAAATTTATTCAATAATATGTATTCAGTTTTTCTTAGACAACTCTTCACCTTTTTCTACACTCTCTCCTATCCTGTATTTCTCGCTAATTAATATGCAGGGTGCTATAGCTGAATTGTTGTCTAAATGATGCAAAAATAAAAATAACACCGACATCTCAATTTTAACAGATATATTTACCAAATTACACAAAAAATATCTTCACAAACTTAAGAGTAAAATTTATTCAATAATATATTCAGTTTTTCTTAGACAACCTTTTCCACCTTTTTCTACACTCTCTCCTATCCTGTATTTCTCGCTAATTAATATGATATGGGTGCTATAGCTGAATTGTTGTCTAAATGATGCAAAAATAAAAATAATACTGACATCTCAATTTTAACAGATATATTTTACCAAAATTACATAAAAATATCTTCACAAACTTAAGAGTAAATTTATTCAATAATATATTCAGTTTTTCTTTAGACAACCTTTTCCAATTTTTTCTACACTCTCTCCTATCCTGTATTTCTCGCTAATTAATATGCAGGTGCTATAGCTGAATTGTTGTCTAAATGATGCAAAAATAAAAATAACACCGACATCTCAATTTTAACAGATATATTTACCAAAATTACACAAAAATATCTTCACAAACTTAAGAGTAAATTTATTCCAATATATTCAGTTTTTCTTAGACAACCTTTTCCACCTTTTCTACACTCTCTCCTATCCCTGTATTTCTCGCTAATTAATATGCAGGGTGCTATAGCTGAATTGTTGTCTAAATGATGCAAAAAAATAAAAATAACACTGACATCTCAATTTTAACAGATATATTTACCAAAATTACACAAAAATATCTTCACAAACTTAAGAGTAAATTTATTCAATAATATATTCAGTTTTTCTTAGACAACCTTTTCCACCTTTTTCTACACTCTCTCCTATCCTGTATTTCTCGCTAATTAATATGCAGGGTGCTATAGCTGAATTGCTGTCTAAATGATGCAAAAATAAAAATAATACTGACATCTCAATTTTAACAGATATATTTACCAAAATTACACAAAAATATCTTCACAAACTTAAGAGTAAATTTATTCAATAATATATTCAGTTTTCTTAGACAACCTTTTCCACCTTTTTCTACACTCTCTCCTATCCTGTATTTCTCGCTAATTAATATGCAGGGTGCTATAGCTGAATTGTTGTCTAAATGATACAAAAATAAAAATAATACTGACATCTCAATTTAACAGATATATTTACCAAAATTACACAAAAATATCTTCACAAACTTAAGAGTAAATTTATTCAATAATATATTCAGTTTTTCCTAGACAACCTTTTCCACCTTTTTCTACACTCTCTCTCCATCCTGTATTTTCATAAATGACTAATATGCAGGGTGCTATAGCTGAATTGTTGTCTAAATGGATGCAAAACAAAAATAATACTGACATCTCAATTTTAACAGATATATTTACCAAAATTACAAAAATATCTTCACAAACTTAAGAGTAAATTTATTCAATAATATATTCAGTTTTTCTTAGACAACCTTTTCCACCTTTTTCTACACTCTCCTATCCTGTATTTCTCGCTAATTAATATGCAGGGTGTGCTATAGCGGAATTGTTGTCTAAATGATGCAAAAATAAAATAATACCGACATCTCAATTTTAACAGATATATTTACCAAAATTACACAAAAATATCTTCACAAACTTAAGAGTAAATTTATTCAATAATATATTCAGTTTTTCTTAGACAACCTTTTCCACCTTTTTCTACACTCTCTCCTATCCTGTATTTCTCGCTAATTAATATGCAGGGTGTGTTATAGCTGAATTTGTTGTCTAAATGATGCAAAAATAAAAATAATACTGACATCTCAATTTTAACAGATATATTTACCAAAATTACACAAAAATATCTTCACAACTTAAGAGTAAATTTATTCAATAATATATTCAGTTTTTCTTAGACAACCTTTTCCACCTTTTTTCTAATTTCTCCTATCCTGTATTTCTCGCTAATTAATATGCAGGGTGCTATAGCTGAATTGTTGTCTAAATGATGCAAAAATAAAAATAATACTGACATCTCAATTTTAACAGATATATTTACCAAATTACACAAAAATATCTTCACAAAATTAAGAGTAAATTTATTCAATAATATATTCAGTTTTTCTCTGTATTTAACCTTTTCCACCTTTTTTCTACACTCTCTCCCTTATCCTGTATTTCTCGCTAATTAATATGCAGGTGCTACAGTTTAAATTGTTGTCTAAATGATGCAAAAATAAAAATAATACTGACATCTCAATTTTAACAGATATATTTACTAAAATTACACAAAAATATCTTCACAAAACTTAAGAGTAAATTTATTCAATAATATATTCAGTTTTTCTTAGATAACCTTTTTCCACCTTTTCTTCACACTCTCTCCTATCCTGTATTTCTCGCTAATTAATATGAAAAAGTTATAGCTGAATTGTTGTCTAAATGATGCAAAAAATAAAAATAATACTGACATCTCAATTTTAACAGATATATTTACCAAAATTACACAAAAATATCTTCACAAACTTAAGAGTAAATTTATTCAATAATATATTCAGTTTTTCTTAGACAACCTTTTCCACCTTTTTCTACACTCTCCTATCCTGTATTTCTCGCTAATTAATATGCAGGGTGCTATAGCTGAATTGTTGTCTAAATGATGCAAAAATAAAAATAATACTGACATCTCAATTTTAACAGATATATTTACCAAATTACACAAAAATATCTTCACAAACTTAAGAGTAAATTTATTCAATAATATATTCAGTTTTTCTTAGACAACCTTTTCCACCTTTTTCACACTCTCTCCTATCCTGTATTTCTCGCTAATTAATATGCAGGGTGTTATAGCTGAATTGTTGTCTAAATGATGCAAAAATAAAAATAATACTGACATCTCAATTTTAACAGATATATTTTACCAAAATTACACAAAAATGAATGTCACCCAAGGATAAAATTTATTCATAATAATATATTCAGTTTTTCTTAGACAACCTTTTCCACCTTTTTCTACACTCTCTCCTATCCTGTATTTCTCGCTAATTAATATGCAGGGTGCTATAGCTGAATTGTTGTCTAAATGATGCAAAAAATAAAATAACACCGACATCTCAATTTTAACAGATATATTTACTAAAATTACACAAAAATATCTTCACAAACTTAAGAGTAAATTTATTCAATAATATATTCAGTTTTTCTTAGACAACCTTTTCCACCTTTTTCACACTCTCTCCTATCCTGTATTTCTCGCTTTTAATTAATATGCAGGGTGCTATAGCTGAATTGTTGTCTAAATGATGCAAAAATAAATAACACCGACATCTCAATTTTAACAGATATAATTTACCAAAATTACACAAAAAAATATCTTCACAAACTTAAGAGTAAATTCTATTCAATAATATATTCAGTTTTTCTTAGACAACCTTTTCCACCTTTTTCTACACTCTCTCCTATATCCTGTATTTCTCGCTAATTAATATGCAGGTGCTATAGCTGGAATTGTTGTCTAAATGATGCAAAAATAAAAATAACACCGACATCTCAATTTTAACAGATATATTTACCAAAATTACACAAAAATATCTTCACAAACTTAAGAGTAAATTTATTCAATAATATATTCAGTTTTTCTTAGACAACCTTTTCCACCTTTTTCTACACTCTCTCCTATCCTGTATTTCTCGCTAATTAATATGCAGGTGCTATAGCTGAATTGTTGTCTAAATGATGCAAAAATAAAAATAACACCGACATCTCAATTTTAACAGATATATTTACCAAAATTACACAAAAATATCTTCACAAACTTAAGAGTAAATTTATTCAATAATATATTCAGTTTTTCTTAGACAACCTTTTCCACCTTTTTCACACTCTCTCCTATCCTGTATTTCTCGCTAATTAATATGCAGGGTGCTATAGCTGAATTGTTGTCTAAATGATGCAAAAATAAAAATAATACTGACATCTCAATTTTAACAGATATATTTACCAAAATTACACAAAAATATCTTCACAAACTTAAGAGTAAATTTATTCAATAATATATTCAGTTTTTCTTAGACAACCTTTTTCCACCTTTTTCTACACTCTCTCCTATCCTGTATTTCTCGCTAATTAATATGCAGGGTGCTATAGCTGAATTGTTGTCTAAATGATGCAAAAATAAAAATAACACCGACATCTCAATTTTAACAGATATATTTACCAAAATTACACAAAAATATCTTCACAAACTTAAGAGTAAATTTATTCAATAATATATTCAGTTTTTCTTTAGACAACCTTTTCCACCTTTTTCTACACTCTCTCCTATCCTGTATTTCTCGCTAATTAATATGCAGGGTGCTATAGCTGAATTGTTGTCTAAATGATGCAAAAATAAAAATAACACCGACATCTCAATTTTAACAGATATATTTACCAAAATTACACAAAAATATCTCACAAACTTAAGAGTAAATTTATTCAATAATATATTCAGTTTTTCTTAGACAACCTTTTTCCACCTTTTTCACACTCTCTCCTATCCTGTATTTCTCGCTTAATTAATATGCAGGGTGCTATAGCTGAATTGTTGCTCAAATGATGCAAAAATAAAAATAATACTGACATCTCAATTTTAACAGATATATTTACCAAAATTACACAAAAATATCTTCACAAACTTGGAAGAGTAAATTTATTCAATAATATATTCAGTTTTTCTTAGACAACCTTTTCCACCTTTTTCACACTCTCTCCAACTGTATTTCTCGCTAATTAATATGCATAAGGCTATAGTTGAATTGTTGTCTAAATGATGCAAAATAAAAATAACACCCCAGACATCTCAATTTTAACAGATATATTTACCAAAATTACACAAAAATATCTTCACAAAACTTAAGAGTAAATTTATTCAATAATATATTCAGTTTTTTCTTAGGACAACCTTTTCCACCTTTTTTTCTACACTCTCTCCTATCCTGTATTTTCAATTAATATGCAGGGTGCTATAGCTGAATTGTTGTCTAAATGATGCAAAAATAAAAATAACACCGACATCTCAATTTTAACAGATATATTTACCAAAATTACACAAAAATATCTTCACAAACTTAAGAGTAAATTTATTCAATAATATATTCAGTTTTTCAGACAACCTTTTCCACCTTTTTCTACACTCTCTCCTATCCTGTATTTCTCGCTAATTAATATGCAGGGTGCTATAGCTGAATTGTTGTCTAAATGATGCAAAAAATAAAAATAACACCGACATCTCAATTTTAACAGATATGGCTTACCAAAATTACACAAAAATATCTTCAAACTTAAGAGTAAATTTATTCAATAATATATTCAGTTTTTCTGGACAAATCTTTTCCACCTTTTTCTACACTCTCTCCTATCCTGTATTTCTCGCTAATTAATATGCAGGGTGCTATAGCTGAATTGTTGTCTAAATGATGCAAAAATAAAATAATTACCGACATCTCAATTTTAACAGATATATTTACCAAAATTACACAAAAATATCTTCACAAACTTAAGAGTAAATTTATTCAATAATATATTCAGTTTTTCTTAGACAACCTTTTCCACCTTTTTCACACTCTCTCCTATCCTGTATTTCTCGCTAATTAATATGCAGGGTGCTATAGCTGAATTGTTGTCTAAATGATGCAAAAATAAAATAATACTGACATCTCAATTTTAACAGACATATTTACCAAAATTACACAAAAATATCTTCACAAACTTAAGAGTAAATTTATTCAATAATATATTCAGTTTTTCTTAGACAATCTTTTCCACCTTTTTCTACACACTCTCTCCTATCCTGTATTTCTCGCTAATTAATATGCAGGGAAGTTATAGCTGAATTGTTGTCTAAATGATGCAAAAATAAAAATAATACTGACATCTCAATTTTAATAGATATATTTACTAAAAATTACACAAAAATATCTTCACAAACTTAAGAGTAAAATTTATTCAATAATATATTCAGTTTTTCTTAGACAACCTTTTCCACCTTTTTTCTACACTCTCTCCTATCCTGTATTTCTCGCTAATTAATATGCAGGGTGCTATAGCTGAATTGTTGTCTAAATGATGCAAAAATAAAAATAATACTGACATCTCAATTTTAACAGATATATTTACCAAAATTACACAAAAATATCTTCACAAACTTAAGAGTAAATTTATTCCAATAATATATTCAGTTTTTCTTAGACAACCTTTTCCACCTTTTCTACACTCTCTCCCCATCCTGTATTTCGGCTAATTAATATGCAGGGTGCTATAGCTGAATTGTTGTCTAAAATGATGCAAAAATAAAATAATATTGACATCTCAATTTTAACAGATATATTTACCAAAATTACACAAAAATATCTTCACAAACTTAAGAGTAAATTTATTCACTACATTATATTCAGTTTTTCTTAGACAACCTTTTCCACCTTTTTCTACACTCTCTCCTATCCTGTATTTCTCGCTAATTAATATGCAGTGTGCTATAGCTGAATTGTTGTCTAAATGATGCAAAAATAAAAATAATACTGACATCTCACCTTTAACAGATATATTTACCAAAATTACACAAAAATATCTTCACAAAACTTTAAGAGTAAATTTATTCAATAATATATTCAGTTTTTCTTAGACAACCTTTTCCACCTTTTTCTACACTTCCTCCTATCCTGTATTTCTCGCTAATTAATATGCAGGGTGCTATAGCTGAATTGTTGTCTAAATGATGCAAAAATAAAAATAATACTGACATCTCAATTTTAACATATATATTTACCAAAATTACACAAAAATATCTTCACAAACTTAAGAGTAAATTTATTCAATAATATATTCAGTTTTTCTTAGACAACCTTTTCCACCTTTTTCTACACTCTCTCCTATCCTGTATTTCTCGCTAATTAATATGCAGGGTGCTATAGCTGAATTGTTGTCTAAATGATGCAAAAATAAAAATAACACTGACATCTCAATTTTAACAGACATATTTACCAAAAATTACACAAAAATATCTTCACAAACTTAAGAGTAAATTTATTCAATAATATATTCAGTTTTTCTTAGACAACCTTTTCCACCTTTTTCTACACTCCCTCCTATCCTGTATTTCTCGCTAATTAATATGCAGGGTGCTATAGCTGAATTGTTGCTCCAAATGATGCAAAAATAAAAATAACACTGACATCTCAATTTTAACAGATATATTTACCAAAATTACACAAAAATATCTTCACAAACTTAAGAGTAAATTTATTCAATAATATATTCAGTTTTTTCTTAGACAACCTTTTCCACCTTTTTCTACACTCTCTCCTATCCTGTATTTCTGCCATTAATATGCAGGGTGCTATAGGCATGTGAATTGTTAGCTCAAATGATGCAAAAATAAAAATAATACCGACATCTCAATTTTAAACAGATATATTTACCAAAATTACACAAAAATATCTTCACAAACTTAAGAGTAAATTTATTCAATAATATATTCAGTTTTTCTCTTAGACAACCTTTCCACCTTTTTCTACACTCTCTCCTATCCTGTATTTCTCGCTAATTAATATGCAGGGTGCTATAGCTGAATTGTTGTCTAAATGATGCAAAATAAAATAATACCCCGACATCTCAATTTTAACAGATATATTTACCAAAATTACACAAAAATATCTTCACAAACTTAAGAGTAAATTTATTCAATAATATATTCAGTTTTTCTTAGACAACCTTTTCCACCTTTTTCTACACTCTCTCCTATCCTGTATTTCTCGCTAATTAATATGCAGGGTGCTATAGCTTACCTTGTTGTCTAAATGATGCAAAAATAAAAATAATACCGACATCTCAATTTTAACAGATATATTTACCAAATTACACAAAAATATCTTCACAAACTTAAGAGTAAATTTATTCAATAATATATTCAGTTTTTCTTAGACAACCTTTTCCACCTTTTTCTACACTCTCTCCTATCCTGTATTTCTCGCTAATTAATATGCAGGGTGCTATAGCTGAATTGTTGTCTAAATGATGCAAAAATAAAAATAACACTGACATCTCAATTTTAACAGATATATTTACCAAAATTACACAAAAATATCTTCACAAACTTAAGAGTAAATTTATTCAATAATATATTCAGTTTTTCTTAGACAACCTTTTCCACCTTTTTCTACACCTTCTCCTATCCTGTATTTCTCGCTAATTAATATGCAGGGTGCTATAGCTGAATTGTTGTCTAAATGATGCAAAAATAAAAATAATACCGACATCTCAATTTTTTTAACAGATATATTTACCAAAATTACACAAAAATATCTTCACAAACTTAAGAGTAAATTTATCTAATAATATATTCAGTTTTTCTTAGACAACCTTTTCCCACCTTTTTTCACACTCTCTCCTATCCTGTATTTCTCGCTAATTAATATGCAGGGTGCTATAGCTGAATTGTTGTCTAAATGATGCAAAAATAAAAATAATACCGACATTTCAATTTTAACAGATATATTTACCAAAAATTACACAAAAATATCTTCACAAACTTAAGAGTAAATTTATTCAATGTCATATTCAGTTTTTCTTAGACAACCTTTTCCACCTTTTTCTACACTCTCTCCTATCCTGTATTTCTCGCTAATTAATATGCAGGGTGCTATAGTAGCTGAATTGTTGTCTAAATGATGCAAAAATAAAAATAATACCTATTATCTCAATTTTAACAGATATATTTACCAAAAATTACACAAAAATATCTTCACAAATCCTAAGAGTAAATTTATTCAATAATATATTCAGTTTTTCTAGACAACCTTTTCCACCTTTTTCTACACTCTCTCCTATCCTGTATTTCTCGCTAATTAATATGCAGGGTGCTATAGCTGAATTGTTGTCTAAATGATGCAAAAATAAAAATAATACCGACATCTCAATTTTAACAGATATATTTACCAAACACAATGTGCAAATATCTTCACAAACTTAAGAGTAAATTTATTCAATAATATATTCAGTTTTTCTTAGACAACCTTTTCCACCTTTTTCTACACTCTCTCCTATCCTGTATTTCGCCAATTAATATGCAGGGTGCTATAGCTGAATTGTTGTCTAAATGATGCAAAAATAAAAATAATACCGACATCTCAATTTTAACAGATATATTTACCAAAATTACACAAAAATATCTTCACAAAACTTAAGAGTAAATTATTCAATAATATATCTTATTTTTCTTAGACAACCTTTTCCACCTTTTTCTACACTTTCCTATCCTGTATTTCTCGCTAATTAATATGCAGGGTGCTATAGCTGAATTGTTGTCTAAATGATGCAAAAATAAAAATAATACCGACATCTCAATTTTAACAGATATATTTACCAAAAATTACACAAAAATATCTTCACAAACTTAAGAGTAAATTTATTCAATAATATATTCAGTTTTTTCTTAGACAACCTTTTCCACCTTTTTCACTCTCTCCTATCCTGTATTTCGCTAATTAATATGCAGGGTGCTATAGCTGAATTGTTGTCTAAATGATGCAAAATAAAAATAACACTGACATCTCAATTTTAACAGATATATTTACCAAAATTACACAAAAATATCTTCACAAACTTAAGAGTAAATTTATTCAATAATATATTCAGTTTTTCTTAGACAACCTTTTCCACCTTTTTCTACACTCTCTCCTATCCTGTATTTCTCGCTAATTAATATGCAGGGTGCTATAGCTGAATTGTTGTCTAAATGATGCAAAAATAAAAATAATACCGACATCTCAATTTTAACAGGATATATTTACCAAAATTACACAAAAATATCTCTTCACAAACTTAAAGAGTAAATTTATTCAATAATATATTCAGTTTTTCTTAGACAACCTTTTCCACCTTTTCTACACTCTCTCCTATCCTGTATTTCTCGCTAATTAATATGCAGGGTGCTATAGCTGAATTGTTGTCTAAATGATGCAAAAATAAAAATAATACCGACATCTCAATTTTAACAGATATATTTACCAAAATTACACAAAAATATCTTCACAAACTTAAGAGTAAATTTATTCAATAATATATTCAGTTTTTCTTAGACAACCTTTTCCACCTTTTTCACACTCTCTCCTATCCTGTATTTCTCGCTAATTAATATGCAGGGTGCTAGCTGAATTGTTGTCTAAATGATGCAAAAATAAAAAATAACACTGACATCTCAATTTTAACAGATATATTTACCAAAATTACACAAAAATATCTTCACAAACTTAAGAGTAAATTTATTCAATAATATATTCAGTTTTTCTAGACAACCTTTTCCACCTTTTTCTACACTCTCTCCTATCCTGTATTTCTCGCTAATTAATATGCAGGGTGTTATAGCTGAATTGTTGTCTAAATGATGCAAAAATAAAAATAATACCCACATCTCAATTTTAACAGATATATTTACCAAAATTACACAAAAATATTCTACAAACTTAAGAGTAAATTTATTCAATAATATATTCAGTTTTTCTTAGACAACCTTTTCCACCTTTTTCTACACTCTCTCCTATCCTGTATTTCTCGCTAATTAATATGCAGGGTGCTATAGCTGAATTGTTGTCTAAATGATGCAAAAATAAAAATAATACCGACATCTCAATTTTAACAGATATATTTACCAAAATTACACAAAAATATCTTCACAAAACTTAAGAGTAAATTATTCAATAATATATTCAGTTTTTCTCTTAGACAACCTTTTCCACCTTTTTCTACACTCTCTCCTATCCTGTATTTCTCGCTAATTAATATGCAGGGTGCTATAGCTGAATTGTTGTCTAAATGATGCAAAAATAAAATAATACCGACATCTCAATTTTAACAGATATATTTACCAAAATTACACAAAAATATCTTCACAAACTTAAGAGTAAATTTATTCAATAATATATTCAGTTTTTCTTAGACAACCTTTTCCACCTTTTTCTACACTCTCCTATCCTGTATTTCTCGCTAATTAATATGCAGGGTGCTATAGCTGAATTGTTGTCTAAATGATGCAAAAATAAAAATAATACCCCCATCTCAATTTTAACAGATATATTTACCAAAATTACACAAAAATATCTTCACAAACTTAAGAGTAAATTTATTCAATAATATATTCAGTTTTTCTTAGACAACCTTTTCCACCTTTTCTACACTCTCTCCCATCCTGTATTTCTCGCTAATTAATATGCAGGGTGCTATAGCTGAATTGTTGTCTAAATGATGCAAAATAAAAATAAATTCTGACATCTCAATTTTAACAGATATATTTACCAAAATTACACAAAATATCTTCACAAACTTAAGAGAATTTATTCAATAATATATTCAGTTTTTCTAGACAACCTTTTCCACCTTTTTCTACACTCTCTCCTATCCTGTATTTCTCGCTAATTAATATGCAGGGTGCTATAGCTGAATTGTTGTTCAAATGATGCAAAAATAAAAATAATAATTGTATATCTCAATTTTTTAACAGATATATTTACCAAAATTACACAAAAATATCTTCAAGCAAATCCTAATATAAAATTTATTCAATAATATATTCAGTTTTTCTTAGACAACCTTTTCCACCTTTTTCACACTCTCTCCTATCCTGTATTTCTCGCTAATTAATATGCAGGGTGCTATAGCTGAATTGTTGTCTAAATGATGCAAAAATAAAATAACACTGACATCTCAATTTTAACAGATATATTTACCAAAATTACACAAAAATATCTTCACAAACTTAAGAGTAAATTTATTCAATAATATATTCAGTTTTTCTTAGACAACCTTTTCCACCTTTTTCTACACTCTCTCCTATCCTGTATTTCTCGCTAATTAATATGCAGGGTGCTATAGCTGAATTGTTGTCTAAATGATGCAAAAATAAAAATAATACCGATATCTCAATTTTAACAGATATATTTTACCAAATTACACAAAAATATCTTCACAAACTTAAGAGTAAATTTATTCAATAATATATTCAGTTTTTCTTAGACAAGCCCACCTTTTTCTACACTCTCTCCTATCCTGTATTTCCTTTCGCTAATTAATATGCAGGGTGCTATAGCTGAATTGTTGTCTAAATGATGCAAAAATAAAAATAATACCCATATCTCAATTTTAACAGATATATTTACCAAAATTACACAAAAATATCTTCACAAACTTAAGAGTAAATTTATTCAATAATATATTCAGTTTTTCTTAGACAACCTTTTCCACCTTTTTCTACACTCTCTCCTATCCTGTATTTCTCGCTAATTAATATGCAGGGTGCTATAGCTGAATTGTTGTCTAAATGATGCAAAAATAAAAATAATAATTCTATTATCTCAATTTTAACAGATATATTTACCAAAATTACACAAAAATATCTTCACAAACTTAAGAGTAAATTTATTCAATAATATATTCAGTTTTTCTTAGACAACCTTTTCCACCTTTTTCTACACTCTCTCCTATCCTGTATTTCGCTAATTAATATGCAGGGTGTGCCATAGCTGAATTGTTGTCTAAGTAAATGATGCAAAAATAAAAATAATACCCCATATCTCAATTTTAACAGATATATTTACCAAAATTACACAAAAATATCTTCACAAACTTAAGAGTAAATTTATTCAATAATATATTCAGTTTTTCTTAGACAACCTTTTCCACCTTTTCTTACACTCTCTCCTATCCTGTATTTCTCGCTAATTAATATGCAGGGTGCTATAGCTGAATTGTTGTCTAAATGATGCAAAAATAAAAATAATACCGACATCTCAATTTTTAACAGATATATTTACCAAATTACACAAAAATATCTTCACAAACTTAAGAGTAAATTTATTCAATAATATATTCAGTTTTTCTTAGACAACCTTTTCCACCTTTTTCTACACTCTCTCCTATCCTGTATTTCTCGCCAATTAATATGCAGGGTGCTATAGCTGAATTGTTGTCTAAATGATGCAAAAATAAAAACAATACCGACATCTCAATTTTAACAGATATATTTACCAAAATTACACAAAAATATCTTCACAAACTTAAGAGTAAATTTATTCAATAATATATTCAGTTTTTCTTAGACAACCTTTTCCACCTTTTCTACACTCTCTCCTATCCCAGCTTCTCACTAATATGCAGGGTGCTATAGCTGAATTGTTGTCTAAATGATGCAAAAAAATAAAAATAATACCGACATCTCAATTTTAACAGATATATTTACCAAAATTACACAAAATATCTTCACAAACTTAAGAGTAAATTTATTCAATAATATATTCAGTTTTTCTTAGAC
This sequence comes from Ascarosepion bandense, assembly GCA_037127315.1. Lineage (NCBI taxonomy): Eukaryota > Metazoa > Mollusca > Cephalopoda > Sepiida > Sepiidae > Ascarosepion > Ascarosepion bandense. Next base: position 37,843 of record JBBBDQ010019750.1, on the reverse strand, counting down.
AACCTTTTCCACCTTTTTCTACACTCTCTCCTATCCTGTATTTCTCGCTAATTAATATGCAGGGTGCTATAGCTGAATTGTTGTCTAAATGATGCAAAATAAAAATAATACCGACATCTCAATTTTAACAGATATATTTACCAAAATTACACAAAAATATCTTCACAAACTTAAGAGTAAATTTATTCAATAATATATTCAGTTTTTCTTAGACAACCTTTTCCACCTTTTTCTACACTCTCCTATCCTGTATTTCTCGCTAATTAATATGCAGGGTGCTATAGCTGAATTGTTGTCTAAATGATGCAAAAATAAAAATAATACCGACATCTCAATTTTAACAGATATATTTACCAAAATTACACAAAAATATCTTCACAAACTTAAGAGTAAATTTATTCAATAATATATTCAGTTTTTCTTAGACAACCTTTTCCACCTTTTTCTACACTCTCTCCTATCCTGTATTTCTCGCTAATTAATATGCAGGGTGCTATAGCTGAATTGTTGTCTAAATGATGCAAAAATAAAAATAAGGTCTACATCTCAATTTTAACAGATATATTTACCAAAATTACACAAAAATATCTTCACAAACTTAAGAGTAAATTTATTCAATAATATATTCAGTTTTTCTTAGACAACCTTTTCCACTTTTTCTACACTCTCTCCTATCCTGTATTTTCGCTAATTAATATGCAGGGTGCTATAGCTGAATTGTTGTCTAAATGATGCAAAAATAAAAATAACACTGACATCTCAATTTTAACAGATATATTTACCAAAATTACACAAAAATATCTTCACAAACTTAAGAGTAAATTTATTCAATAATATATTCCTAGTTTTTCTTAGACAACTTTTCCCACCTTTTTCACACTCTCTCCTATCCTGTATTTCTCGCTAATTAATATGCAGGGTGCTATAGCTGAATTGTTGTCTAAATGATGCAAAAATAAAAATAACACCGACATCTCAATTTTAACAGATATATTTACCAAAATTACACAAAAATATCTTCACAAACTTAAGAGTAAATTTATTCAATAATATATTCAGTTTTTCTTAGACAACCTTTTCCACCTTTTTCTACACTCTCTCCTATCCTGTATTTCTCGCTAATTAATATGCAGGGTGCTATAGCTGAATTGTTGTCTAAATGATGCAAAAATAAAAATAACACTGACATCTCAATTTTAACAGATATATTTACCAAAATTACACAAAAATATCTTCACAAACTTAAGAGTAAATTTATCCAATAATATATTCAGTTTTCTCTAGGACACCTTTTCCACCTTTTCACACTCTCCTATCCTGTATTTCTCGCTAATTAATATGCAGGGTGCTATAGCTGAATTGTTGTCTAAATGATGCAAAAATAAAAATAACACCGATATCTCAATTTTAACAGATATATTTACCAAAATTACACAAAAATATCTTCACAAACTTAAGAGTAAATTTATTCAATAATATATTCAGTTTTTCTTAGACAACCTTTTCCACCTTTTTCTACACTCTCTCCTATCCTGTATTTCTCGCTAATTAATATGCAGGGTGCTATAGCTGAATTGTTGTCTAAATGATGCAAAAATAAAAATAATACCGACATCTCAATTTTAACAGATATATTTACCAAAATTACACAAAAATATCTTCACAAACTTAAGAGTAAATTTATTCAATAATATATTCAGTTTTTCTTAGACAACCTTTTCCACCTTTTTCTACACTCTCTCCTATCCTGTATTTCTCGCTAATTAATATGCAGGGTGCTATAGCTGAATTGTTGTCTAAATGATGCAAAAATAAAAATAATACCGACATCTCAATTTTAACAGATATATTTACCAAAATTACACAAAAATATCTTCACAAACTTAAGAGTAAATTTATTCAATAATATATTCAGTTTTTCTTAGACAACCTTTTCCACCTTTTTCTACACTCTCTCCTATCCTAGCCGCTAATTAATATGCAGGGGTGCTATAGCTGAATTGTTGTCTAAATGATGCAAAAATAAAAATAACACCGATATCTCAATTTTAACAGATATATTTACCAAAATTACACAAAAATATCTTCACAAACTTAAGAGTAAATTTATTCAATAATATATTCAGTTTTTCTTAGACAACCTTTTCCACCTTTTTCTACACTCTCTCCTATCCTGTATTTCTTTGCTAATTAATATGCAGGGTGCTATAGCTGAATTGTTGTCTAAATGATGCAAAAATAAAAATAACACCGATATCTAATTTTAACAGATATATTTACCAAAATTACACAAAAATATCTTCACAAACTTAAGAGTAAATTTATTCAATAATATATTCAGTTTTTCTTAGACAACCTTTTCCACCTTTTTCTATACCTCTCCTATCCTGTATTTCTCGCTAATTAATATGCAGGGTGCTACAGTAGCTGAATTGTTGTCTAAATGATGCAAAAATAAAAATAACACCGATATCTCAATTTTAACAGATATATTTACCAAATTATACAAAATATCTTCACAAACTTAAGAGTAAATTTATTCAATAATATATTCAGTTTTTCTTAGACAACCTTTTCCACCTTTTTCACACTCTCTCCTATCCTGTATTTCTCGCTAATTAATATGGGGTGCTATAGCTGAATTGTTGTCTAAATGATGCAAAAATAAAAATAACACCGATATCTCAATTTTAACAGATATATTTACCAAAATTACACAAAAATATCTTCACAAACTTAAGAGTAAATTTATTCAATAATATATTCAGTTTTTCTTAGACAACCTTTTCCACCTTTTTCTACACTCTCTCCTATCCTGTATTTCTCGCTAATTAATATGCAGGGTGCTATAGCTGAATTGTTGTCTAAATGATGCAAAAATAAAAATAACACCGATATCTCAATTTTAACAGATATATTTACCAAAATTACAAAATATCTTCACAAACTATAAATTTATTCAATAATATATTCAGTTTTTCTTTAGACAACCTTTTCCACCTTTTTCTACACTCTCTCCTATCCTGTATTTCTCGCTAATTAATATGCAGGGTGCTATAGCTGAATTGTTGTCTAAATGATGCAAAATAAAAATAATACTGACATCTCAATTTTAACAGATATATTTACCAAAATTACACAAAATATCTTCACAAACTTAAGAGTAAATTTATTCAATAATATATCTGTGCTTTTCTTAGACAACCTTTTCCACCTTTTTCAGTACTCTCCTATCCTGTATTTCTCGCTTAATTAATATGCAGGGTGCTATAGCTGAATTGTTGGCCCAAATGATGCAAAAATAAAAATAATACTGACATCTCAATTTTAACAGATATAGCTTTACCAAAATTACACAAAAATATCTTCACAAACTTAAGAGTAAATTTATTCAATAATATATTCAGTTTTTCTGACAACCTTTTCCAATTTTTCTTACACTCTCTCCTATCCTGTATTTCTCGCTAATTAATATGCAGGTACAGTAGCTGAATTGTTGTCTAAATGATGCAAAAATAAAAAATAACACTGACATCTCAATTTTAACAGATATATTTAAAATTACTAAAAACACTTAAGTGCAACCCTAAGAGAAATTTATTCAATAAATATATTCAGTTTTTCTTAGACAACCTTTTCCACCTTTTTCACACTCTCTCCTATCCTGTATTTCTCGCTAATTAATATGCAGGGTGCTATAGCTGAATTAAGTTGTCTAAATACAAAAATAAAAATAATACTGACATCTCAATTTTAACAGATATATTTACCAAAATTACACAAAAATATCTTCACAAACTTAAGAGTAAATTTATTCAATAATATATCTAGTTTTTCTTGACAACCTTTTCCACCTTTTTCTACACTCTCTCCTATCCCTGTATTTAACAATATGCAGGGTGCTATAGCTGAATTGTTGTCTAAATGATGCAAAAATAAAAATAACACTGACATTCAATTTTAACAGATATATTACTCAAAATTGTTAAAAATATCTTCACAAACGTAAGAGTAAATTTATTCATAATAACATATTCAGTTTTTCTTAGACAACCTTTCCACCTTTTTCACACTCTCTCCTATCCTGTATTTCTCAATTAATATGCAGGGTACATAGCTACAATCTGTTGTCTAAATGATGCAAAAATAAAAATAACACCTATTATCTCAATTTTAACAGATATATTTACCAAAATTACACAAAAATATCTTCATAAACTTAAGAGTAAATTTATTCAATAATATATTCAGTTTTTCTTAGACAACCTTTTCCACCTTTTTCTACACTCTCTCTCCTATCCTTGTATTTCTCACACTGACATGCAGGGTGCTATAGCTGAATTGTTGTCTAAATGATGCAAAAATAAAAATAACACTGATATCTCAATTTTAACAGATATATTTACCAAAATTACACAAAAATATCTTCACAAACTTCTTAAGAGTAAATTTATTCAATAATATATTCAGTTTTTCTTAGACACAACCTTTTCCACCTTTTTCTACACTCTCTCCTATCCTGTATTTCTCACAATTAATATGCAGGGTGCTATAGTGGCTGAATTGTTGTCTAAATGATGCAAAAAATAAAAATAATACCGACATCTCAATTTTTAACAGATATATTTACCAAAATTACACAAAAATATCTTCACAAACTTAAGAGTAAATTTATTCAATAATATATTCAGTTTTTCTTAGACAACTTTTTCCACCTTTTTCACACTCTCTCCTATCCTGTATTTCTCGCTAATTAATATGCAGGGTGCTATAGCTGAATTGCTGCCTAAATGATGCAAAAATAAAATAATACTGACATCTCAATTTTAACAGATATATTTACCAAAAATTACACAAAAACATTCCTCACAAACTTAAGAGTAAATTTATTCAATAATATATTCAGTTTTTCTTAGACAACCTTTCCACCTTTTTCTACACTCTCTCTATCCTGTATTTCTCGCTAATTAATATGCAGGGTGCTATAGCTGAATTGTTGTCTAAATGATGCAAAAATAAAAATAATACTGACATCTCAATTTTAACAAATAGATATATTTACCAAATTACACAAAAATATCTTTCACAAACTTAAGAGTAAATTTATTCAATAATATATTCAGTTTTTCTTAGACAATCCTTTTCCCACCTTTTTTTCATACACTCTCTCCTATCCTGTATTTCTCGCTAATTAATATGCAGGGTGCTATAGCTGAATTGTTGTCTAAATGATGCAAAAATAAAAATAACAACGACATCTCAATTTTAACAGATATATTTACCTGTAAACACAAAAATATCTTCAAACTTAAGAGTAAATTTATTCAATAATATATTCAGTTTTTCTTAGACAACCTTTTCCACCTTTTCTACACTCTCCTATCCTGGCTTCTCGCTAATTAATATGCAGGGTGCTATAGCTGAATTGTTGTCTAAATGATGCAAAAATAAAAACAATATCAATATCCCAATTTTAACAGATATATTTACCAAAATTACATAAAAATATCTTCACAAATCCTAAGAGTAAATTTATTCAATAATATATTCAGTTTTTCTTAGACAACCTTTTCCACCTTTTTTCTACACTTTCCTTCATCTTGCATTTTCGCTAATTAATATGCAGGGTGCTATAGCTGAATTGTTGTCTAAATGATGCAAAAATAAAAATAATACTGACATCTCAATTTTAACAGATATATTTACCAAAATTACACAAAAATATCTTCACAAACTTAAGAGTAAATTTATTCAATAATATATTCAGTTTTTCTTAGACAACCTTTTCCACCTTTTTCTACACTCTTCTCCTATCCTGTATTTCTCGCTAATTAATATGGGTGCTATAGCTGAATTGTTGTCTAAATGATGCAAAAATAAAAATAATACTTATCTCAATTTTAACAGATATATTTACCAAAATTACACAAAAATATCTTCACAAACTTAAGAGTAAATTTATTCAATAATATAGGGGTATTCAGTTTTTCTTAGACAACCTTTTCCACCTTTTTCTACACTCTCTCCTATCCTGTATTTCTCGCTAATTAATATGCAGGGTGCTATAGCTGAATGCCTTGTTGTCTAAATGATGCAAAAATAAAAAATAATACTGACATCTCAATTTTAATGATATATTTACCAAAATTACACAAAAATACCTTCACAAACTTAAGAGTAAATTTATTCAATAATATATTCAGTTTTCTAGACAACCTTTTCCACCTTTTTCTACACTCTCTCCTATCCTGTATTTCTCGCTAATTAATATGCAGGGTGCTAGAAGCACTGTTGTTCAAATGATGCAACAAAAATAACATCGACATCTCAATTTTAACAGATATATCACTAAAATTACACAAAAATATCTTCACAAACTTAAGAGTAAATTTATTCAATATATTCAGTTTTTCTTAGACAACCTTTTCCACCTTTTTCTACACTCTCTCCTATCCTGTATTTCTCGCTAATTAATATGCAGGGTGCTATAGCTGAATTGTTGTCTAAATGATGCAAAAAATAAAAATAACACCGACATCTCAATTTTAACAGATATATTTACCAAAATTACACAAAAATATCTTCACAAACTTAAGAGTAAATTTATTCAATAATATAAGTCTAGTTTTTCTTTAGACAACCTTTTCCACCTTTTTCTACACTCTCTCCTATCCTGTATTTCTCGCTAATTAATATGCAGGGTGCTATAGCTGAATTGCTGTTCAAATGATGCAAAAATAAAAATAACACTGACATCTCAATTTTAACAGACATATTATACTTCAAAATTACACAAAAATGTCTTCACAAACTTAAGAGTAAATTATCTAATAATATATTCAGTTTTTCTACACTCTTCACCTTTTTCTACACTCTCTCCTATCCTGTATTTCTCGCTAATTAATATGCAGGGTGCTATAGCTGAATTGTTGTCTAAATGATGCAAAATAAAAATAACACCGACATCTCAATTTTTAACAGATATATTTACCAAACACACAAAAATGTCTTCACAAACTTAAGAGTAAATTTATTCAATAATATATTCAGTTTTTCTTAGACAACTTTTTCCACCTTTTTCACACTCTCTCCTATCCTGTATTTTCGCTAATTAATATGCAGGGTGCTATAGCTGAATTGTTGTCTAAATGATGCAAAAATAAAATAATAATTTTCTGAGATTTCATTTTAACAGATATATTTACTGTACCACAAAAAATATCTTCACAAACTTAAGAGTAATTGTCTGAAATGAATAGTTCAGTTTTTCTGACAACCTTTTCCACCTTTTTCTACACTCTCTCCTATCCTGTATTTCTCGCTAATTAATATGCAGGGTGCTATAGCTGAATTGTTGTCTAAATGATGCAAAAATAAAAATAACACACCGACATCTCAATTTTAACAGATATATTTACCAAATTGACACAAAACAAGTCTTTACAAACTGCATAGTAAAATTGTTCAATAATATATTCTAGTTTTTTCTGCTGTCCCTTCACCTTTTCTACACTCTCTCCTATCCTGTATTTCTCGCTAATTAATATGCAGGTGCTATAGCTGAATTGTTGTCTAAATGATGCAAAAATAAAAATAACACCGACATCTCAATTTTAACAGATAATACTAAAATTACACAAAAAATATCTTCTCACAAACTTAAGAGTAAATTTATTCAATAATATATTCAGTTTTTCAGACACCTTTTCTGACCTTTTTCTACACTCTCTCCCATCCTGTATTTTCGCTAATTAATAATATGCAGGTGTTATAGCTGAATTGTTGTCTAAATGATGCAAAAAATAAAAATAATACCGACATCTCAATTTTAACAGATATATTTACCAAAATTACACAAAAATATCTTCACAAAAACTTAAGAGTAAATTTATTCAATATATTCAGTTTTTCTTAGACAACCTTTTCCACTTTTTCTACACTCTCTCCCTATCCTGTATTTCTCGCTAATTAATATGCAGGGTGCTATAGCTGAATTGTTGTCTAAATGATGCAAAATAAAAATAACACGACATCTCAATTTTAACAGATATATTACCAAAATTACACAAAAATATCTTCATACAAACTTAAGAGTAAATTTATTCAATAATATATTCAGTTTTCTTTAGACAACTTTTCCACCTTTTTCTACACTCTCTCCTATCCTGTATTTCTCGCTAATTAATATGCAGGGTGCTATAGCTGAATTATGTCTAAATGATGCAAAAATAAAAATACCACTGACATCTCAATTTTAACAGATATATTTATCAGTACCATATGAAAATATCTTCACAACTTAAGAGTAAATTTATTCAATAATATATTCAGTTTTTCTTAGACAACCTTTTCCACCTTTTCTACACTCTCTCCTATCCTGTATTTCTCGCTAATTAATACGCAGGGTGCTATAGCTGAATTGTTGTCTAAATGATGCAAAATAAAATAATACCTACATCTCAATTTTAACAGATATATTTACCAAAATTACACAAAAATATCTAACCTAAGAGTAAATTTATTCAATAATATATTCAGTTTTTCTTAGACAACCTTTTCCACCTTTTTCTACACTCTCTCCTATCCTGTATTTCGCTAATTAATATGCAGGGTTATAGCTGAATTGTTGTCTAAATGACAAAAATAAAAATAATACCGACATCTCAATTTTAACAGATATATTTACCAAAATTACACAAAAATATCTTCACAAACTTAAGAGTAAATTTATTCAATAATATATCTACAGTTTTTCTTAGACAACCTTTTCCACCTTTTCTACACTCTCCTATCCTATTTCTCGCTAATTAATATGAAAGTTATAGCTGAATTGTTGTCTAAATGATGCAAAATAAAAATAACACTGACATCTCAATTTTAACAGATATATTTACCAAAATTACACAAAAATATCTTCACAAACTTAAGAGTAAATTTATTCAATAATATATTCAGTTTTTCTTAGAGTCAACCCTTTCCACCTTTTTCACACTCTCTCCTATCCTGTATTTCTGCCAATTAATATATATAGTGCTATAGCTGAATTGTTGTCTAAATGATGCAAAAATAAAATAATACCGACATCTCAATTTTAACAGATATATTTACCAAAATTACACAAAAATACATCTTCACAAACTTAAGAGTAAATTTATTCAATATATTCAGTTTTTCTTAGACAACCTTTTCCACCTTTTTCTACACTCTCTCCTATCCTGTATTTCTCGCTAATTAATATGCAGGGTGCTATAGCTGAATTGTTGTCTAAATGATGCAAAAATAAAAATAACACTGACATCTCAATTTTAACAGATATATTTACCAAAATTACACAAAAATATCTTCACAAACTTAAGAGTAAATTTATTCAATAATATATTCAGTTTTTCTGCACAACCTTTTCCACCTTTTCTACACTCTCTCCTATCCTGTATTTCTGCCAATTAATATGCAGGGTGCTATAGCTGAATTGTTGTCTAAATGATGCAAAAAATAAAAATAATACCGAGATCTCTAAATTTTAACAGATATATTTACCAAAATTACACAAAAACATCTTCACAAACTTAAGAGTAAATTTATTCAATAATATATTCAGTTTTTCTTAGAGCTAAACTTTTCCACCTTTTTCTACACTCTCTCCTATCCTGTATTTCTCAATTAATATGCAGGGTGCTATAGCTGAATTGTTGTCTAAATGATGCAAAAATAAAATAACACTGACATCTCAATTTTAAATACAGATATATTTACCAAAATTACACAAAAATATCTTCACAAACTTAAGAGTAAATTTATTCAATAATATATTCAGTTTTTCTTAGACAACCTTTTCCACCTTTTTCTACACTCTCCTATCCTGTGGCCGCTAATTAATATGCAGGGTGCCATAGCTGAATTGTTGTCTAAATGATGCAAAATAAAAATAATACCGACATCTCAATTTTAATGATAGTTATTTACCAAAATTACACAAAAATATCTTCACAAACTTTATGCAATTATTCAATAATATATTCAGTTTTTCTTAGACAACCTTTTCCACCTTTTCTACACTCTCTCCTATCCTGTATTTCTCGCTAATTAATATGGTGGGTGCTACAGCTGAATTGTTGTCTAAATGATGCAAAAATAAAAATAATACTGACATCTCAATTTTAACACATATATTTACCAAAATTACACAAAAATATCTTCACAAACTGGAGAGTAAATTTATTCAATGTTTATATCTAGTTTTTCTTAGACAACCTTTTCCACCTTTTCTACACTCTCTCCTATCCTTGCATTTCTGCCAATTAATATGCAGGGTGCCATAGCTGAATTACACTAAAATTTGACAAAATAAAATAACACTATATTCAATTTTTAAACAGATATATTTACCAAAATTACACAAAAATATCTTCACAAACTTAAGGAGAAATTTATTCAATAATATATTCAGTTTTTCTTAGACAACCTTTTCCACCTTTTCTACACTCTCTCCTATCCTGTGTATTTCTCAATTAATATGGTAAGTATAGCTGAATTGTTGTCTAAATGATGCAAAAATAAAAATAACACCGACATCTCAATTTTAACAGATATATTTACCAAAATTACACAAAAATATCTTCACAAACTTAAGAGTAAATTTATTCAATAATATATTCAGTTTTTCTTAGACAACCTTTTCCAATTTTTCACACTCTCTCCTATCCTGTATTTCTAATTAATATGCAGGGTGCTAGCTGAATGTTGTCTAAATGATGCAAAAATAAAATAACACTGACATCTCAATTTTAACAGATATATTTACCAAAATTATGCACAAAAATATCTTCACAAACTTAAGAGTAAATTTATTCAATAATATATTCCAGTTTTTCTAGACACCTTTTCCACCTTTTTCTACACTCTCTCCTCATCCTGTATTTTCGCCACCATTATGCAGGGTGCTATAGCTGAATTGTTGTCTAAATGATGCAAAAATAAAATAATACCGACATCTCAATTTTAGATATATTTACCAAAATTACACAAAAATATCTTCACAAACTTAAGAGTAAATTTATTCAATAATATATTCAGTTTTTCTTAGACAACCTTTTCCACCTTTTCTACACTCTCTCCTATCCTGTATTTCGGCTAATTAACATGCAGGGTGCTATAGCTGAATTGTTGTCTAAATGATGCAAAAATAAAAATAATACTGACATCTCAAATTTTAACAGATATATTTACCAAAATTACACAAAATATTTCACAAACTTAAGAGTAAATTTATTCAATAATATATTCAGTTTTTCTTAGACAACCTTTTTCACCTTTTTCTACACTCTCTCTCCATCCTGTATTTCTCGCTAATTAATATGCAGGGTGCTATAGCTGAATTGTTGTCTAAACATGCAAAAATAAAAATAACACTGACATCTCAATTTTAACAGATATATTTACCAAAATTACACAAAAATATCTTCACAAACTTAAGAAAAATTTATTCAATAATATATTCAGCAGTTTTTCTAGACAACCTTTTCCACCTTTTTCTACACTCTCTCCTATCCTGTATTTCTCGCTAATTAATATGCAGGTGCTATAGCTGAATTGTTGTCTAAATGATGCAAAAATAAAATAACACCGACATCTCAATTTTAACAGATATATTTACCAAAATTACACAAAAATATCTTCACAAACTTAAGAGTAAATTTATTCAATAATATATTCAGTTTTTTCAGACAACCTTTTCCACCTTTTTCTACACTCTCCTATCCTGTATTGCCAATTAATATGCAGGGTGCTATAGCTGAATTGTTGTCTTAATGATGCAAAAATAAAAATAACACCGCACTTCAATTTTAACAGATATATTTACCAAAATTACACAAAAATATCTTCACAACTTTTAAGAGTAAATTTATTCAATAATATATTCAGTTTTTCTAGACAACCTTTTCCACCTTTTCTTACACTCTCTCCTATCCTGTATTTCTCGCTAATTAATATGCAGGGTGCTATAGCTGAATTGTTGTCTAAATGATGCAAAATAAAATAATACCTACATCTCAATTTTAACAGATATATTTACCAAAATTACACAAAATATCTTCACAAACTAAGAGTAAATTATTCAATAATATATTCAGTTTTTCTTGTATAACCTTTTCCACCTTTTCACACTCTTCCCATCCTGTATTTCTCGCTAATTAATATGCAGGGTGCTATAGCTGAATTGCTGTCTAAATGATGCAAAATAAAAATAATATCTACATCTCAATTTTAACAGATATATTTACCAAAATTACACAAAAATATCTTCACAAACTTAAGAGTAAATTTATTCAATAATATATTCAGTTTTTCTTAGACAACCCTTTTCCACCTTTTTCTTCTACACTCTCTCCTATCCTGTATTTCTCGCTAATTAATATGCAGGGTGCTGCTATAGCTGAATTGTTGTCTAAATGATGCAAAAATAAAAATAACACCGACATCTCAATTTTAACAGATATATTTACCAAAATTACACAAAAATATCTTCACAAACTTAAGAGTAAATTTATTCAATAATATATTCAGTTTTTTCTAGACAACTTTTCCACCTTTTTCACACTCTCTCCTATCCTGTATTTCTCGCTAATTAATATGCAGGGTGCTATAGCTGAATTGTTGTCTAAATGATGCAAAATAAAAATAATACCGACATCTCAATTTTAACAGATATATTACCAAAAATTACACAAAAATATCTTCACAAACTTAAGAGTAAATTTATTCAATAATATATTCAGTTTTTCTAGACAACCTTTTCCACCTTTTTCTACACTCTCTCCTATCCTGTATTTCTCGCTAATTAATATGCAGGGTGCTATAGCTGAATTGTTGTCTAAATGATGCAAAAATAAAAAAATAATACTGACATCTCAATTTTAACAGATATATTTACCAAAATTACACAAAATATCTTCACAAAACTTAAGAGTAAATCAAGAGATCAATAATATAATTCAGTTTTTCTTAGACAACCTTTTCCACTTTTTCATACACTTCCTATCCTGTATTTGCTAATTAATATGCAGGGTGCTATAGCTGAATTGTTGTCTAAATGATGCAAAAATAAAAATAATACTGACATCTCAATTTTAACAGATATATTTACCAAAATTACAAGCAAAATATCTTCACAAACTTAAGAGTAAGTTTTATTCAATAATATATTCAGTTTTTCTTAGACAACCTTTTCCACCTTTTTCACACTCTCTCCTATCCTGTATTTCTCGCTAATTAATATGCAGGGTGCTATAGCTGAATTGTTGTCTAAATGATGCAAAAATAAAAATAACATCCACATCTCAATTTTAACAGAGTAGTATTTACCAAAATTACACAAAAATATCTTCACAAACTTAAGAGTAAATTTATTCAATAATATATTCAGTTTTTCTTAGACAACCTTTTCCACCTTTTTCTACACTCTCTCTATCCTGTATTTCTCGCTAATTAATATGCAGGTTATAGCTGAATTGTTGCTCAAATGATGCAAAATAAAAATAACACCGACACATCTCAATTTTAACAGATATATTTACCAAAATTACACAAAATATCTTCACAAATCCTAAGAGTAAATTTATTCAATAATATATTCAGTTTTTCTTAGACAACCTTTTCCACCTTTTTCTACACTCTTCCTATCCTGTATTTCTCGCTAATTAATATGCAGGGTGCTAGCTGAATTGTTGTTCAAATGATGCAAAATAAAAATAACACCGACATCTCAATTTTAACAGATATATTTAATAAAAATTACACAAAATATCTTCACAAACTTAAGAGTAAATTATTCAATAATATATTCAGTTTTTCTTAGACAAACCTTTCCACCTTTTCTACACTCTCTCCTATCCTGTATTTCTCGCTAATTATGCAGTAGGAAAGACAGCTGAATTGTTGTCTAAATGATGCAAAAATAAAAATAACACCGACATCTCAATTTAACAGATATATTTACCAAAATTACACAAAAATATCTTCACAAACTTAAGAGTAAAATTTATTCAATAATATATTCAGTTTTTCTTAGACAACCTTTTCCACCTTTTCTACACTCTCCTCCTATCCTGTATTTCTCGCTAATTAATATGCAGGGTGCTATAGCTGAATTGTTGTCTAAATGATGCAAAAATAAAATAATAATCAACATCTCAATTTTAACAGATATATTTACCAAATTACACAAAAATATCTTCACAAAACTTAAGAGTAAATTTATTCAATAATATATTCAGTTTTTCTTAGACAACCTTTTCCACCTTTTCTACACTCTCTCCTATCCTGTATTTCTCGCTAATTAATATGCAGGGTGCTATAGCTGAATTATTGTCTAAATGATGCAAAAATAAAAATAACACCCTGAATATCTCAATTTTAACAGATATATTTACCAAAATTATACAAAAAATATCTTCTTACAAACTTAAGAGTAAATTTATTCAATAATATATTCAGTTTTTCTTAGACAACCTTTTCCACCTTTTTCTACACTCTCTCCTATCCTGTATTTCTCGCTAATTAATATGCAGTGGTTATAAGCTGAATTGTTGTCTAAATGATGCAAAAATAAAAATAACACTGACATCTCAACTTTAACAGATATATTTACCAAAATTACACAAAAATATCTTCACAAACTGAGTAAATTTATTCAATAATATATTCAGTTTTTCAGACAACCTTTTCCACCTTTTTCTACACTCTCTCCTATCCTGTATTTCTCGCTAATTAATATGCAGGGTGCTATAGCTGAATTATTATTCAAATGATAAAAATAAAAATAACACTGACATCTCAATTTTAACAGATATATTTACCAAAAAATTACACAAATATCTTCACAAACTTAAGAGTAAATTTATTCAATAATATATTCATTTTTCTTAGACAACCTTTTCCACCTTTTTCTACACTCTCTCCTATCCTGTATTTCTCAAGGACTATGCAGTAAGAGTAGCTGAATTGTTGTCTAAATGATGTACAAATAAAATAACACTGACATCTCAATTTTAACAGATATATTTACCAAAATTACACAAAATATCTTCACAAACTTAAGAGTAAATTTATTCAATAATATATTCAGTTTTTCTTAGACAACCTTTTCCACCTTTTTTCTACACTCTCTCCTATCCTGTATTTCTCGCTAATTAATACAGGGTGCTATAGCTGAATTGTTGTCTAAATGATGCAAAAATAAAAATAACACTGACATCTCAATTTTAACAGATATATTTACCAAAATTACACAAAAATATCTTCACAAACTTAAGAGTAAATTTATTCAATAATATATTCAGTTTTTCTTAGACAACCTTTTCCACCTTTTTCTACACTCTCTCCCATCCTGTATTTCTCGCTAATTAATATGCAGGGTGCTATAGCTGAATTGTTGTCTAAATGATGCAAAAATAAAATACTAATTGACATCTCAATTTTAACAGATATATTTACCAAAATTACACAAAAATATCTTCACAAACTTAAGAGTAAATTTATTCAATAATATATTCAGTTTTTCTGACAACTTTTTCCAATTCTCTTTTTCTATTCTCTCCTATCCTGTATTTCTAATTAATATGCAGGTGCTATAGCTGAATTGTTGTCTAAATGATAAAAATAAAAATAACACTGACATCTCAATTTTAACAGGATATATTTACCAAAATTACACAAAAATATCTTCACAAACTTAAGAGTAAAATTAATTCAATAATATATTCAGTTTTTCTAGACAACCTTTTCCACCTTTCTACACTCTCTCCTATCCTGTATTTCGCTAATTAATATGCAGGGTGCTATAGCTGAAATGTTGTCTAAATGATGCAAAAATAAAAATAACACTGACATCTCAATTTTAACAGATATATTTACCAAAATTACACAAAAATATCTTCACAAACTTAAGAGTAAATTTATTCAATAATATATTCAGTTTTTCTAGACAACCTTTTCCACCTTTTTCTACACTCTCTCCTACTCTGTATTTCGCTAATTAATATGCAGGTGTGCTATAGCTGAATTGTTGTCTAAATGATGCAAAAATACAAAATAACACCCACATCTCAATTTTAACAGATATATTTACCAAAATTACACAAAAATATCTTCACAAACTTAAGAGTAAATTTATTCAATAATATATTCAGTTTTTCTTTAGACAACCTTTTCCACCTTTTTCTACACTCTCCTATCCTGTATTTCGCTAATTAATATGTGCAGGGAAGTTATAGCTGAATTGTTGTCTAAATGATGCAAAAATAAAAATAACACCTACATCTCAATTTTAACAGATATATTTACCAAAATTATACAAAAATATCTTCACAAACTTAAGAGTAATTTATTCAATAATATATTCAGTTTTTCTTAGACAACCTTTTCCACCTTTTTCACACTTTCCTATCCTGTATTTCTCACAATTAATACATATTATGCAGGTGCCATAGCTGAATTACATGTCTAAATGATGCAAAAATAAAAATAATAATCGACATTCTAATTTTAACAGATATATTTATCAAAATTACACAAAAAAATATCTTCACAAACTTAAGAGTAAATTTATTCAATAATATATTCAGTTTTTCTTAGACAACCTTTTCCACCTTTTTCTACACTCTCTCCTATCCTATTTCTCGCTAATTAATATGCAGGGTGCTATAGCTGAATTGTTGTCTAAATGATGCAAAAATAAAAATAATACTGACATCTCAATTTTAACAGATATAATAAAATTACACAAAAATATCTTCACAAACTTAAGAGTAAATTTATTCAATAATATATTCAGTTTTTCTTAGACAACCTTTTCCACCTTTTCACACTCTCTCCTATCCTGTATTTCTCGCTAATTAATATGCAGGGTGCTATAGCTGAATTGTTGTCTAAATGATGCAAAAATAAAAATAATACTGACATCTCAATGGATATATTTACCAAAATTACACAAAAATATCTTCACAAACTTAAGAGTAAATTTATTCAATAATATATTCAGTTTTTCTTAGGACAACCTCTTTCCACCTTTTTCTATGCCCTCTCCTAGTATCCCATTTCTCGCTAATTAATATGCAGGGTGCTATAGCTGAATTGCTAGCTCAAATGATGCAAAAATAAAATAATACTGACATCTCAATTTTAACAGATATATTTACCAAAATTACACACAAAAATATCTTCACAAACTTAAGAGTAAATTTATTCAATAATATATCTAGTTTTTCTTAGACAACCTTTTCCACCTTTTTCTACACTCTCTCCTATCCTGTATTTCTCGCTAATTAATATGCAGGGTGCTATAGCTGAATTGTTGTCTAAATGATGCAAAAATAAAAATAATACCGACATCTCAATTTTAACATGCAGATATATTTACCAAAATTACACAAAAATATCTTCACAAACTTAAGAGTAAATTTATTCAATAATATATTCAGTTTTTTCAGACAACCTTTTCACCTTTTTCTACACTCTCTCCTATCCTGTATTTCTCGCTAATTAATATGCAGGGTGTTACATGAATTGTTGTCTAAATGATGCAAAAAAATAAAAATAATACTGACATCTCAATTTTAACAGATATATTTACCAAAATTACACAAAAATATCTTCACAAACTTAAGAGTAAATTTATTCAATAATATATTCAGTTTTTCTTAGACAACCTTTTCCACCTTTTTCACACTCTCTCCTATCCTGTATTTCTCGCTAATTAACAGCAGGTGCTATAGTTGAATTGTTGTCTAAATGATGCAAAAATAAAATAACACCGACATCTCAATTTTAACAGATATATTTACCAAAATTACACAAAATATCTTCACAAACTTAAGAGTAAATTTATTCAATAATATATATTCAGTTTTTCTTAGACAACCTTTTCCAATCTTTTTCTACACTCTCTCCTATCCTGTATTTCTCGCTAATTAATATGCAGGGTGCTATAGCTGAATTGTTGTCTAAATGATGCAAAAATAAAAATAACACCGACATCTCAATTTTAAATAGATATATTTACCAAAATTACACACAAAAATATCTTCATAAACTTAAGAGTAAATTTATTCAATAATATATTCAGTTTTTCTCAGACAACCTTTTCCACCTTTTTCTACACTCTCTCCTATCCTGTATTTCGCTAATTACTATGCAGGGTGCTATAGCTGAATTGTTGTCTAAATGATGCAAAAATAAAAATAACACTGACATCTCAAATTTTAACAGATATATTTACCAAAAAATTACACACAAAAATATCTTCACAAACTTAAGAGTAAATTTATTCAATAATATATTCAGTTTTTCTTAGACAACCTTTTCCACCTTTTTCTACACTCTCTCCTATCCTGTATTTTCATTAATTAATATGCAGGGTGCTATAGCTGAATTGTTGTCTAAATGATGCAAAAATAAAAATAATACCCACATCTCAATTTTAAATAGATATATTTACCAAAATTACTAAAAATATCTTCACAAAACTTAAGAGTAAATTTATTCAATAATATATTCAGTTTTTCTTAGACAACCTTTTCCACCTTTTTCTACACTCTCTCCTATCCTGTATTTCTTGCCAATTAATATGCAGGGTGCTATAGCTGAATTGTTGTCTAAATGATGCAAAAATAAAAATAATACTGACATCCTAATTTTAACAGATATATTTACCAAAATTTACAAAAATATCTTCACAAACTTAAGAGTAAATTTATTCAATAATATATTCAGTTTTTCTTAGACAACCTTTTCCACCTTTTCTACACTCCCTCCTATCCTGCATTTCTCGCTAATTGTCATGCAGGGTGCTATAGCTGAATTGTTGTCTAAATGATGCAAAATAAAAATAACACCGACATCTCAATTTTAACAGATATATTTACCAAAATTACACAAAAATATCTTCACAAACTAAGATAAATTATTCAATAATATATTCAGTTTTTCTTAGACAACCTTTTCCACCTTTTTCTACACTCTCTCCTATCCTGTGTTTCTCGCTAATTAATATGCAGGGTGCTTTATAGCTAAATTGTTGTCTAAATGATGCAAAAAAATAAAAATAATACTGACATCTCAATTTTAACAGATATATTTACCAAAATTACACAAAAATATCTTCAAACTTAAGAGTAAATTTATCCAATAATATATTCAGTTTTTCTTAGACAACCTTTTCCACCTTTTTCACACTCTCTCCTATCCTGTATTTCTCGCTAATTAATATGCAGGGTGCTATAGCTGAATTGTTGTCTAAATGATGCAAAAATAAAAATAATACTGACATCTCAATTTTAACAGATATGTTTACCAAAATTACACAAAAATATCTTCACAAACTTAAGAGTAAATTTATTCAATAATATATTCAGTTTTTCTTAGACAATCCTCTTCCACCTTTTTCTACACTCTCTCCTATCCTGTATTTCTCGCTAATTAATATGCAGGGTGCTATAGCTGAATTGTTGTCTAAATGATGCAAAAATAAAAATAATACTGACATCTCAATTTTAACAGATATATTTACCAAAATTACACAAAAATATCTTCACAAACTTAAGAGTAAATTTTATTCAATAATATATTCAGTTTTTCTTAGACAACCTTTTCCACCTTTTTCTACACTCTCTCCTATCCTGTATTTCTCGCTAATTAATATGTGCCATAGCTGAATTGTTGTCTAAATGATGCAAAAATAAAAATAATACCGACATCTCAATTTTAAATAGATATATTTACCAAAATTACACAAAAATATCTTCACAAACTTAAGAGTAAATTTATTCAAATAATATATTCAGTTTTTCTTACAACCTTTTCCACCTTTTCTACACTCTCTCCTATCCTGTATTTTCACATCAATATGCAGGGTGCTATAGCTGAATTGTTGTCTAAATGATGTAAAAATAAAAATAATACCGACATCTCACCTTTTAACAGATATATTTACCAAATTACACAAAAATATTTCCTGCCAAACTTAAGAGTAAATTTAATCGCATAATATATCCAGTTTTTCTTAGACAACCTTTTCCACCTTTTTCTACACTTTCCTATCCTGTATTTGCTAATTAATATGCAGGGTGCTATAGCTGAATTGTTGTCTAAATGATGCAAAAAATAAAATAATACTGACATCTCAATTTTAACAGATATATTTACCAAAATTACACAAAAATATCTTCACAAACTTAAGAGTAAATTTATCTTAATAATATATTCAGTTTTTCTTAGACAACCTTTTCCACCTTTTTCACACTCTCTCCTATCCTGTATTTCTCGCTAATTAATATGCAGGGTGCTATAGCTGAATTGTTGTCTAAATGATGCAAAAATAAAAATAATACTGAAATATCTCTCAATTTTAACAGATATATTTACCAAAAAAAAATTACACAAAAATATCTTCACAAACTTAAGAGTAAATTTATTCAATAATATATTCAGTTTTTCTTAGACAACCTTTTCCACCTTTTTTCTACACTCTCTCCTATCCTGTATTTCTCGCTAATTAATATGCAGGGTGCTAGTAGCTGAATTGTTGTCTAAATGATGCAAAAATAAAAATAATACCGACATCTCAATTTTAACAGATATATTTACCAAAATTACACAAAAATACTGCCTCACAAACTTAAGAGTAAATTTATTCAATAATATATTCAGTTTTTCTTAGACAACCTTTTCCACCTTTTTCACACTCTCTCCTATCCTGTATTTCTCAATTAAATATGCAGGTGCTATAGCTGAATTGTTGTCTAAATGATGCAAAAATAAAAAATAATACTGACATCTCAATTTTTAATGATAGCATTTACCAAAATTACACAAAATATCTTCACAAACTTAAGAGTAAATTTATCTAATAATATATTCAGTTTTTCTTAGACAACCTTTTCCACCTTTTTTCATTCCCTCCTATCCTGTATTTCTCGCTAATTTAATATGCAGGGTGCTATAGCTGAATTGTTGTCTAAATGATGCAAAAATAAAATAACACCGACATCTTCAATTTTAATGAGATATATTTACCAAAATTACACAAAAATATCTTCTCACAAACTTAAGAGTAAATTTATTCAATAATATATTCAGTTTTTCTTAGACAACCTTTTCCACCTTTTTCTACACTCTTCCTTATCCTGTATTTCTCGCTAATTAATATGCAGGGTGCTATAGCTGAATTGTTGTCTAAATGATGCAAAAATAAAAATAACACCGACATCTCAATTTTAACAGATATATTTATCAAAATTACACAAAAATATCTTCACAAACTTAAGAGTAAATTTATTCAATAATATATTCAGTGACAACCTTTTCCACCTTTTTCTACACTCTCTCCTATCCTGTATTTCTCGCTAATTAATATGCAGGGTGCTATAGCGGAATTGTTGTCTAAATGATGCAAAAATAAAAATAATACCGACATCTCAATTTTAACAGATATATTTACCAAAATTACACAAAAATATCTTCACAAACTTAAGAGTAAATTTATTCAATAATATATTCAGTTTTTCTTAGACAACCTTTTCCACCTTTTTCTACACTCTCTCCTATCCTGTATTTCTCGCTAATTAATATGCATAGGTGCTATAGCTGAATTGTTGTCTAAATGATGCAAAATAAAATAACACCGACATCTCAATTTTAACAGATATATTTACCAAAATTACACAAAAATATCTTCACAAACTTTAGGCAAATTTATTCAATAATATATTCAGTTTTTCTGTATTTAACCTTTTCCACCTTTTTCTACACTCTCTTCCTATCCTGTATTTCTCGCTACCTAATATGCAGGAAAGCAGGTAGCTGAATTGTTGTCTAAATGATGCAAAATAATAAAAATAACAATCTTAATATCTCAATTTTAACAGATATATTTACCAAAAATTAAAGTACAAAAATATCTTCACAAACTTAAGAGTAAATTTATTCAATAATATATTCAAGGCTTTTCTTAGACAACCTTTTCCACCTTTTTCTACAGCACTCTCTCCTATCCTGTATTTCTCAGCTAATTAATATGCAGGGTGCTATAGCTTTAGCTCTGTTGTCTAAATGATGCAAAAATAAAAGAACACCGACATCTCATCTTTAACAGATATATTTACTAAAATTACACAAAATATCTTCACAAACTTAAGAGTAAATTTATTCAATAATATATTCAGAGACAACCTTTTCCACCTTTTTCTACACTCTCTCCTATCCTGTATTTCTCGCTAATTAATATGCAGGGTGCTATAGCTGAATTGTTGTCTAAATGATGCAAAAATAAAAATAACACCGACATCTCAATTTTAACAGATATATTTACCAAAATTACACAAAAATATCTTCACAACTTAAGAGTAAAATTTATTCAATAATATATTCAAGTTTTAATAACCTTTTCCACCTTTTTCTACACTCTCTCCTATCCTGTATTTCCTCGCTAATTAATACGCAGGGTGCTATAGCTGAATTGTTGTCTAAATGATGCAAAATAAAAATAACACCCCCTACATCTCAATTTTAACAGATATATTTACCAAAGCTCACACAAAAATATCTTCACAAACTTAAGAGTAAATTTATTCAATAATATATTCAGTTTTTCTTAGACAACCTTTCCACCTTTTTCTACACTCTCTCCCTATCCTGTATTTCTCCTCAATTAATATGCAGGGTGCTATAGCTGAATTGTTGTCTAAATGATGCAAAAATAAAAATAACACTGACATCTCAATTTTAACAGATATATTTACCAAAATTACACAAAAATATCTTCACAAACTTAAGAGTAAATTTATTCAGTCATTATATTCAAGTTTTTCTTAGACAACCTTTTCCACCTTTTTCTACAGACTCTCTCCTATCCTGTATTTCTCGCTAATTAATATAGGAAAAGTTATAGCTGAATTGTTGTCTAAATGATGCAAAAATAAAAATAATAATTGACATCTCAATTTTAACAGATATATTTACCAAAATTGTATACACAAAATATCTTCACAACTTAAGAGTAAATTTATTCAATAATATATTCAGTTTTTCTTAGACAACCTTTTCCACCTTTTTCTACACTCTCTCCTATCCTGTATTTCTCGCTAATTAATATGCAGGGTGCTATAGCTGAATTGCTGTCTAAATGATGCAAAAATAAAAATAACACTGACATCTCAATTTTATCATGATACTTACCAAAATTGTACAAAAATATCTTCACAAACTTAAGAGTAAATTTATTCAATAAATATATTCAGTTTTCTCTAGATAACCTTTTCCACCTTTTTCTACACTCTCTCCTATCCTGTATTTCTCGCTAATTAATATGCAGGGTGCTATAGCTGAATTGTTGTCTAAATGATGCAAAAATAAAAATAATGATTTGACATCTCAATTTTAATAGATATATTACCAAAATTACACAAAAATATCTTCACAAACTTAAGAGTAATTTATTCAATAATATATTCAGTTTTCTCTTAGACAACCTTTTCCACCTTTTTCTACACTCTCCTATCCTGTATTTCGCTAATTAATATGCAGGGTGCTATAGCTGAATTGTTGTCTAAATGATGAAAATAAATAACACTGACATCTCAATTTTAACAGATATTTACCAAAATTACACAAAAATATCTTCACAAACTTGGTAGCAAATTTATTCAATAATATATTCAGTTTTTCTTAGACAACCTTTTCCACCTTTTCTACACTCTCTCCTATCCTGTATTTCTCGCTAATTAATATGCAGGGTGCTATAGCTTGAATTGTTGTCTAAATGATGCAAAAATAAAAATAACACTGACATCTCAATTTTAACAGATATATTTACCAAATTACACAAAAATATCTTCACAAACTTAAGAGTAAATTTATCTAATAATATATTCAGTTTTTCTTAGACAACCTTTCCACCTTTTTCTACACTCTCTCCTATCCTGTATTTCTCAATTAATATGCAGGGTGCTATAGCTGAATTGTTGTCTAAATGATGCAAAAATAAAAAAATAACACTGACATCTCAATTTTAACAGATATATTTACCAAAATTACACAAAAATATCTTCACAAACTTAAGAGTAAATTTATTCAATAATATATTCAGTTTTTTTCTTAGACAACCTTTTCCACCTTTTCTACACTCTCTCCCTATCCTGTATTTTCTCGCTAATTAATATGCAGGGTGCTATAGCTGAATTGTTGTCTAAATGATGCAAAAATAAAAATAACACCGACATCTCAATTTTAACAGATATATTTACCAAATTATACAAAAATATCTTCACAAACTTAAGAGTAAATTTATTCAATAATATATTCAGTTTTTCTTAGACAACCTTTTCCACCTTTTTTTCACACTCTCTCCTATCCTGTATTTCTCGCTAATTAATATGCAGGGTGCTATAGCTGAATTGTTGTCTAAATGATGCAACAAAAATAACACTGACACATCTCAATTTTAACAGATATATTTACCAAAATTACACAAAAATATCTTCACAAACTTAAGAGTAAATTTATTCAAATAATATATATTCAGTTTTTCTTAGACAACCTTTTCCACCTTTTTCACACTCTCTCCTATCCTGTATTTCTCGCTGTACTAATATGCAGGGTGCTATAGTAGCTGAATTGTTGTCTAAATGATGCAAAAAATAAAATAACACCGACATCTCAATTTTAACAGATAATATTACCAAAATTACACAAAAAAATATCTTCACAAACTTAAGAGTAAATTTATTCAATAATATATTCAGTTTTTCTTAGACAACCTTTTCCACCTTTTTCTACACTCTCTCCTATCCTGTATTTCTCGCTAATTAATATGCAGGGTGCTATAGCTGAATTGTTGTCTAAATGATGCAAAAATAAAAATAACACTGACATCTCAATTTTAATAGATATATTTACCAAAAATTACACAAAAATATCTTCACAAACTTAAGAGTAAATTTATTCAATAATATATTCAGTTTTTCTTAGACAACCTTTTCCACCTTTTTCATACTTTCCTATCCTGTATTTCTCGCTAATTAATATGCAGGGTGCTATAGCTGAATTGTCTAAATGATGCAAAAATAAAAAATAACACCGACATCTCACTTAACAGATATATTTACCAAAATTACACAAAAATATCTTCACAAACTTAAGAGTAAATTTATTCAATAATATATTCAGTTTTTCTTAGACAACCTTTTCCACCTTTTTCTACACTCTCTCCTATCCTGTATTTCTCGCTAATTAATATGCAGGGTGCTATAGCTGAATGTTTTCACCAAATGATGCAAAAATAAAAATAACACCGACATCTCAATTTTAACAGATATATTTAAAATTACACAAAAATATCTTCACAAACTTAAGAGTAAATTTATTCAATAATATTCAGTTTTTCTTAGACAACCTTTTCCACCTTTTTCTACACTCTCTCCCTACCCTGTATTTCGCTAATTAATATGCAGGGTGCTATAGCTGAATTGTTGTCTAAATGAGCAAAATAAAATAACACCGACATCTCAATTTTAACAGATATATTTACCAAAATTACACAAAAATATCTTCACAAACTTAAGAGTAAATTTATTCAATAATATATTCAGTTTTTCTTAGACAACCTTTTCCAATTTTTCTACACTCTCTCCCATCCTGTATTTCTCTACAATTAATATGGTATAGTGCTATAGCTGAATTGTTGTCTAAATTATGCAAAAATAGCAATAACACTGACATCTCAATTTTAACAGATATATTTACCAAATTACACAAAAATATCTTCACAACCTAAGAGTAAATTTATTCAATAATATATTCAGTTTTTTCAGATAACCTTTTCCACCTTTTTCTACACTCTCCTATCCTGTATTTCTCGCTAATTAATATGCAGGGTGCTATAGCTGAATTGTTGTCTAAATGATGCAAAAATAAAATAATAATTCTAATATCTCAATTTTAACAGATATATTTACCAAAATTACACAAAAATATCTTCACAAACTTAAGAGTAAATTTATTCAATAATATATTCAGTTTTTCTTAGACAACCTTTTCCACCTTTTTCTACACTCTCTCCTATCCTGTATTTCTCGCTAATTAATATGCAGGGTGCTATAGCTGAATTGCTGGCTCAAATGATGCAAAAATAAAAATAAATAATCTCTGACATCTCAATTTTAAATAGATATATTTACCAAAATTACACAAAAATATCTTCACAAACTTAAGAGTAATTATTCAATAACATATTCAGTTTTTCTTAGACAACCTTTCTCCACCTTTTTCTACACTTTCTCCTATCCTGTATTTCTCGCTAATTAATATGAGGTGCTATAGCTGAATTGTTGTCTAAATGATGAAAAATAAACAACACCGACATCTCAATTTTAATAATATATATTTACCAAAAATTACACAAAATATCTTCACAAACTAAGAGTAAATTTATTCAATAACATATTCAGTTTTTCTTAGACAACCTTTTCCACCTTTTTCTATACCTTCTCCTATCCTGTATTTCGCTAATTATGTAGAAAAGTTATAGCTGAATTGTTGTCTAAATGATGCAAAAATAAAAATAATACTGACATCTCAATTTTAACAGATATATTTACCAAAATTACACAAAAATATCTTCACAAACTTAAGAGTAAATTTATTCAATAATATATTCAGTTTTTCTTAGACAACCTTTTCCACCTTTTTCTACACTCCTCTCCTATCCTGTATTTCTCGCTAATTAATAGTGCAGGGTGCTAAGAGTTGAATTGTTGTCTAAATGATGCAAAAATAAAAATAACACCGACATCTCAATTTTAACAGATATATTTACCAAAATTACACAAAAATATCTTCACAAACTTTAAGAGTAAATTTATTCAATAATATATTCAGTTTTTCTTAGACAACCTTTCCACCTTTTCTACACTCTCTCCTATCCCTGTATTTCTCGCTAATTAATATGCAGGGTGCTATAGCTGAATTGTTGTCTAAATGATGCAAAAATAAAAATACACTCAAGCATCTCAATTTTAACAGATATATTTACCAAAATTACACAAAAATATCTTCACAACTTAAGGTAAATTTATTCAATAATATATTCAGTTTTTCTTTAGACAACCTTTCACCTTTTTCTACACTTTCCTCATCCTGTATTTTCGCTAATTATGCAGGGTGCTATAGCTGAATGTTGTTCAAATGATGCAAAAATAAAAATAACACCGACATCTCAATTTTAACAGATATATTTACCAAAAATTACACAAAAAAATATCTTCATAAACTTAAGAGTAAATTTATTCAATAATATATTCAGTTTTTCTTAGACAACCTTTTCCACCTTTTTCTACACTCTCTCCTATCCTGTATTTCTCGCTAATTATCATAGGTACAGAGTAGCTGAATTGTTGTCTAAATGATGCAAAAATAAAAATAACACCCGATCTCAATTTTAACAGATATATTTACCAAAATTACACAAAAATATCTTCATAAACTTAAGAGTAAATTTATTCAATAATATATTCAGTTTTTCTTAGACAACCTTTTCCACCTTTTTCTACACTCTCTCCTATGTATTTCTCGCTAATTAATATGCAGGGTGCTATAGCTGAATTGTTGTCTAAATGATGCAAAAATAAAAATAACACCATCTCAATTTTAAATATATATTTACCAAAATTACACAAAAATATCTTCACAAACTTAAGAGTAAATTTATTCAATAATATATTCAGTTTTTCTTAGACAACCTTTTCCACCTTTTTCTACACTTTCCTATCCTGTATTTCTCGCTAAATAATATGCAGGGTGCTATAGCTGAATTGTTGTCTAAATGATGCAAAAATAAAAATAACACCGACATCTCAATTTTAACAGATATATTTACCAAAATTACAAAAATATCTTCACAAACTTAAGAGTAAATTTATTCAATATATTCAGTTTTTCTTAGACAACCTTTTCCACCCTTTTCTACACTCTCTCCTATCCTGTATTTCTAATTAATATGCAGGGTGCTATAGCTTTGAATTGTTGTCTAAATGATGCAAAAATATAAAATACCCGACATCTCAATTTTTAAATAGATATATTACCAAATTACACAAAAATATCTTCACAAACTTAAGAGTAAATTTATTCAATAATATATTCAGTTTTTCTTATTAACCTTTTCCTGTCTTTCTACACTCTCTCCTATCCTGTATTTTCGCTAATTAATAGTAGGGTGCTATAGCTAGAATTGTTGTCTAAATGATGCAAAATAAATAACACCGACATCTCAATTTCAATGGATATATTTACCAAAATTACAAAAATATCTTCACAAACTTAAGAGTAAATTTATTCAATAACATATTCAGTTTTTCTTAGACAACCTTTTCCACCTTTTTCTACACTCTCTCTCCTATCCTGTATTTCTCGCTAATTAATATGGCAAGCAATAGCTGAATTGTTGTCTAAATGATGCAAAAATAAAAATAACAATGACATCTCAATTTTAACAGATATATTTACCAAATGACAAAATATCTTCACAACTCTAATATAAATTTATTCAATAACATATTCAGCTTCTTTTAGACAACCTTTTCCACCTTTTTTCACACTCTCTCCTATCCTGTATTTCTCGCTAATTAATATGCAGGGTGCTATAGCTGAATTGTTGTCTAAATGATGCAAAAATAAAAATAATACTGACATCTCAATTTTAACAGATATATTTACCAAAATTACACAAAAATATCTTCACAAATCCTAAGAGTAAATTTATTCAATAATATATTCAGTTTTTTCAGACAACCTTTTCCACCTTTTTCTACACTTTCCTATCCTGTATTTCTCGCTAATTAATATGCAGGGTGCCATAGCTGAATTGTTGTCTAAATGATGCAAAAGGAAAATAACACCTACATTCCAATTTTAACAGATAGTTTTTACTCAAAATTGTTGCATGAAAATATCTTCACAAACTTAAGAGTAAATTATTCAATAATATATTCAGTTTTTCTTAGACAACCTTTTCCACCTTTTTTCTACACTCTCTCCTATCCTGTATTTCTCGCTAATTAATATGCAGGGTGCTATAGCTGAATTGTTGTCTAAATGATGAAAATAAAAATAACACCGACATCTCAATTTTAACAGATATATTTATCAAATTAATAAAATATCTTCACAAACTTAAGAGTAAATTTATTCAATAATATATTCAGTTTTTCTTAGACAACCTTTTCCACCTTTTTCTACACTCTCTCCTATCCTGTATTTCTCGCTAATTAATATGCAGGGTGCTATAGCTGAATTGTTGTCTAAATGATGCAAAAATAAAAATAATACTGACATCTCACTTTAACAGATATATTTACCAAAATTACACAAAAATATCTTCACAAACTTAAGAGTAAATTTATTCAATAATATATTCAGTTTTTCTTAGACAACCTTTTCCACCTTTTCTACACTCTCTCCTATCCTGTATTTCTCGCTAATTAATATGCAGGGTGCTATAGCTGAATTGTTGTCTAAATGATGCAAAAATAAAATAACAATTCACATCTCAATTTTAACAGATATATTTACTAAAATTACACAAAAAATGTCTTCACAAACTTAAGAGTAAATTTATTCAACATTATATTCAGTTTTTCCAGGACAACCTTTTCCACCTTTTTCTACACTCTCTCCTATCCTGTATTTCTCGCTAATTAATATGCAGGTGCTATAGCTAGTCTGTTGCCTAAATGATGCAAAAATAAAAATAACACTGACATCTCAATTTTAACAGATATATTTACCAGCTCATGACAAAAATATCTTCACAAACTTAAGAAAGTAAATTTATTCAATAATATATTCAGTTTTTCTTAGACAACCTTTTCCACCTTTTTCTACACTCTCTCCTATCCTATTTTCGCTAATTATTATGCAGGGTGCTATAGCTGAATTGTTACTCAAATGATGCAAAAATAAAACACAAATTTTGACATCTCAATTTTAACAGATATATTTAACAAAATTACACAAAATATCTTCACAAACTTAAGAGTAAATTTATTCAACAATATATTCAGTTTTTCTTAGACAATCCCTTTTTCCACCTTTTTCTACACTCTCCTATCCTGTATTTCGCTAATTAATATGGTGCTATAGCTGAATTGTTGTCTAAATGATGCAAAAATAAAAATAAACACTGACATCTCAATTTTAACAGATATATTTATAAATAAATTACACAAAAATATCTTCACAAACTTAAGAGTAAATTTATTCAATAATATATTCAGTTTTTCTAGACAACCTTTTCCAATTTTTCACACTCTCTCCTATCCTGTATTTCTCGCTAATTAATATGCAGGGTAAGTAGAAGCTGAATTGTTGTCTAAATGATGCAAAAATAAAAATAACACCGACATCTCAATTTTAACAGATATATTTACCAAAATTACACAAAAATATCTTCACAAACTTAAGAGTAAATTTATTCAACAATATATTCAGTTTTTCTTAGACAACCTTTTCCACCTTTTCTACACCCCTCCTATCCTGTATTTCTCGCTAATTAATATGCAGGGTGCTATAGCTGAATTGTTGTCTAAATGATGCAAAAATAAAAATAATACACTGACATCTCAATTTTAACAGATATATTTACCAAAATTACACAAAAATATCTTCACAAACTTAAGAGTAAATTTATTCAATAATATATTCAGTTTTTCTTAGACAACCTTTTCCACCTTTTTCTACACTCTCTCCTATCCTGTATTTCTCGCTAATTAATATGCAGGGTGCTATAGCTGAATTGTTGTCTAAATGATGCAAAAATAAAAATAACACTGACATCTCAATTTTAACAGATATATTTACCAAAATTACACAAAATATCTTCACAAACTTAAGAGTAAATTTATTCAATAATATATTCAGTTTTTCTTAGACAACCTTTTCCACCTTTTTCTTGCTACACTCTCTCCTATCCTGTATTTCTCGCTAATTAATATGCAGAAAGAGAAAATAGTCTGTTGTCTAAATGATGCAAAAATAAAAATAATACCGACATCTCAATTTTAACAGATATATTTACCAAAATTACACAAAAATATCTTCACAAACTTAAGAGTAAATTTATTCAATAATATATTCAGTTTCTTTTAGATATCCCTTTTCCACCTTTTTCTACACTCTCTCCTATCCTGTATTTCTCGCTAATTAATATAGGGTAAGCAGAAATGAATTGTTGTCTAAATGATGCAAAAATAAAAATAACACTGACATCTCAATTTTTAAGATATATTTAACAAATTACACAAAAATATCTTCACAAACTTAAGAGTAAATTTATTCAATAATATATTCAGTTTTTCTTAGACAACTCCACCTTTTTCTACACTCTCTCCTATCCTGTATTTCTCTAATTAATATGCAGGGTGCTATAGCTGAATTGTTGTCTAAATGATGCAAAAATAAAAAAATAATACCGACATCCTAATTTTAACAGATATATTTACCAAAATTACACAAAAATATCTTCACAAACTTAAGAGTAAATTTATTCAATAATATATTCAGTTTTTCTTAGACAACTCTTTCCACCTTTTCTACACTTCCTATCCTGTATTTCTGCCAATTGGTCATAGGTGCCATATAGCTGAATTACTGTTCAAATGATGCAAAAATAAAAATAACACGTTGACATCTCAATTTTAACAGATATATTACCAAATTGTGCATACAAAAATATCTTCACAAACTTAAGAGTAAATTTATTCACTAATATATTCAGTTTTTCTTAGACAAACTTTTCCACCTTTTTCTACACTCTCTCCTATCCTGTATTTCTCGCTAATTATGCAGGGTGCTATAGCTGAATTGTTGTCTAAATGATGCAAAAATAAAAATAATACCGACATCTCAATTTTAATATTGATATATTTACTAAAATTACACAAAAATATCTTCACAAACTTAAGAGTAAATTTATTCAATAATATATTCAGTTTTTCTTAGACAACCTTTTCCACCTTTTTCACACTCTCTCCTATCCTGTATTTCTCGCTAATTAATATGCAGGGTGCTATAGCTAAATTGTTGTCTAAATACAAAAATAAAAATAACACTGACATCTCAATTTTAACAGATATATTTACTAAAATTACACAAAAATATCTTCACAAACTTAAGAGTAAATTTATTCAATAATATATTCAGTTTTTAGACAACCTTTTCCACCTTTTTCTACACTCTCTCCTATCCTGTATTTCTCGCTAATTAATATGCAGGGTGCTATAGCTGAATTGTTGTCTAAATGATGCAAAAATAAAAATAACACTGACATCTCAATTTTAACAGATATACTTACCAAAATTACACAAAAATATCTTCACAAACTTAAGAGTAAATTTATTCAAATAATATATTCAGTTTTTCTTAGACAACCTTTTCTCCACCTTTTCTACATTCTCTCCTATCCTGTATTTCTCGCTAATTAATATGCAGGGTGCTATAGCTGAATTGTTGTCTAATACATGCAAAAATAAAAATAACACTGACATCTCAATTTTAACAGATATATTTACCAAAATTACACAAAAATATCTTCACAAACTTAAGAGTAAATTTATTCAATAATATATTCAGTTTTTCTTAGACAACCTTTTCCACCTTTTTCACACTCTCCTATCCCTGTATTTCTCGCTAATTAATATGCAGGGTGCTGTGGGCTGGAATCTGTTGTCTAAATGATGCAAAAATAAAATAACACTTGACATCTCAATTTTAACAGATATATTTACCAAAATTGTTACAAAAATATCTTCACAAACTTAAGAGTAAATTTATTCAATAATATTCAGTTTTTCTTAGACAACCTTTTCCACCTTTTCTACACTCTCTCCTATCCTGTATTTCTCGCTAATTAATATGCAGGGTGCTATAGCTGAATTGTTGTCTAAATGATGCAAAAAAAATAAAAAAATAATACCCGACATCTCAATTTTAACAGATATATTTACCAAAATTACACAAAAATATCTTCACAAACTTAAGAGTAAATTTATTCAATAATATATTCAGTTTTTCTTAGACAACCTTTTCCACCTTTTTCTACACTCTCTCCTATCCTGTATTTCTCGCTAATTAATATGCAGGGTGCTATAGCTGAATTGTTGTCTAAATGATGCAAAAATAAAATAACACTGACATCTCAATTTTAACAGATATATTTACCAAAATTACACAAAAATATCTTCACAAACTTAAGAGTAAATTTATTCAATAATATATCTTAAGTTTTTCTTAGACAACCTTTTCCACCTTTTTCTACACTCTCTCCTATCCTGTATTTCTCGCTAATTAATATGCAGGGTGCTATAGGCTGAATTGTTGTCTAAAATTGATGCAAAATAAAATAATATCTACATCTCAATTTTAACAGATATATTTACCAAAATTACACAAAAATATCTTCACAAACTTAAGAGTAAATTTATTCAATAATATATTCAGTTTTTCTTAGACAACCTTTTCCACCTTTTTCTACACTCTCTCCTATCCTGTATTTCTCGCTAATTAATATGCAGGGTGCTTATATTGAATTGCTGTTCAAATGATGCAAAAATAAAATAACACTGACATCTCAATTTTAACAGAGCATATTTACCAAAATTACACAAAAATATCTTCACAAACTTAAGAGTAAATTTATTCAATAATATATTCAGTTTTTCTTAGACAACCTTTCCACCTTTTTCACACTCTCTCCCTATCCTGTATTTCTCGCTAATTAATATGCAGGGTGCTATAGCTGAATTGTTGTCTAAATGATGCAAAAATAAAATAACACTGACATCTCAATTTTAACAGATATATTTACCAAAATTACATAAAAATATCTTCTGCCAAAAACTTAAGAGTAAATTTATTCAATAATATATTCAGTTTTTTCTGTATAACCTTTTTCCACTCTTTTCTACACTCTCTCCTATCCTGTATTTCTGCCATCATTATGCAGGGTGCTATAGCTGAATTGTTGTCTAAATGATGCAAAAATAAAAATAACACTGACATCTCAATTTTAACAGATATATTTACCAAAATTACACAAAAATATCTTCTGCTAAATCGAAGAGTAAATTTATTCAATAATATATTCGTTTCTTCTTTAGACAACCTTTCTTTTCCACCTTTTTCTACACTCTCTCCTATCCTGGTATTTCTCGCTAATTAATATGCAGGGAAAGTAGATGAAATTGTTGTCTAAATGATGCAAAAATAAAATAATACCGACATCTCAATTTTAACAGATATATTTACCAAAATTACACAAAAATACTTCCACAAACTTAAGAGTAAATTTATTCAATAATATATTCAGTTTTTCTTTAGACAACCTTTTCCACCTTTTTCTACACTCTCTCCCTATCCTGTATTTCTCACAATTAATATGGTATGCTATAGCTGAATTGTTGTCTAAATGATGCAAAAATAAAATACACCGACATCTCAATTTTAACAGATATATTTACCAAAATTACACAAAAATATCTTCACAAACTTAAGAGTAAATTTATTCAATAATATATCTGTTTTTCTTAGACAACCTTTTCCCCACCTTTTTCAAGACTCTCTCCTATCCTGTATTTCTCGCTAATTAATATGCAGGGTGCTATATATTAAATTTGTTGTTCAAATGATGCAAAAATAAAATAATACCGACATCTCAATTTTAACAGATATATTTACCAAATTAGCTGTAAATATCTTCAAACTTAAGAGTAAATTTATTCAATAATATATTCAGTTTTTCTCTAGACAACCTTTCCACCTTTTTCTACACTCTCTCCTATCCTGTATTTCTCGCTAATTAATATGCAGGGTGCTATAAATGAATTGTTGTCTAAATGATGCAAAAATAAAAATAACACTGACATCTCAATTTTTTAACAGATATATTTACCAAAATTACAATGTGAAAATATCTTCACAAACTTAAGAGTAAATTTATTCAATAATATATTCAGTTTTTCTTAGACAACCTTTTCCACCTTTTCTACACTCTCTCTCCTATCCTGTATTTCTCGCTAATTAACATGCAGGGTGCTATAGCTGAATTGCTTTATTGTCTAAATGATGCAAAAATAAAAATAACACTGACATCTCAATTTTAACAGATATATTACCAAAATTACACAAAAATATCTTCACAAACTTAAGAGTAAATTTATTCAATAATATATTCAGTTTTTCTTAGACAACCTTTTCCACCTTTTCTACACTCTCTCCTATCCTGTATTTCTCGCTAATTAATATGCAAAATAGTTATAGCTGAATTGCTGTCTAAAATGATGCAAAAATAAATAATACCGACATCTCAATTTTAACAGATATATTTTACCAAAATTACACAAAAATATCTTCACAAACTTAAGAGTAAATTTATTCAATAATATATTCCAGTTTTTCTTAGACAACCTTTTCCACCTTTTTTCTTACACTCTCTCCTATCCTGTATTTCTCAGTTAATTAATATGCAGGGTGATAGCTGAATTGTTGTCTAAATGATGCAAAATAAAAATAATACCGACATCTCAATTTTAACAGATATATTTACTAAATTACACAAAAATATCTTCACAAACTTATGAGTAAATTTATTCAATAATATATTCAGTTTTTCTTAGACAACCTTTCCACCTTTTTCTACACTCTCTCCTATCCTGTATTTCTCGCTAATTAATATGCAGGGTTACAGCTGAATTGTTGTCTAAATGATGCAAAAATAAAAATAATACCTACATCTCAATTTTAACAGATATATTTACCAAAATTACACAAAAATATCTTCACAAACTTAAGAGTAAATTTATTCAATAATATATCTAGTTTTTCTTAGACAACCTTTCCACCTTTTTCTACACTCTCTCTCCTATCCTGTATTTCTCGCTAATTAATATGGCATGGTAGCTGAATTGTTGTCTAAATGATGCAAAAATAAAAATAACACCGACATCTCATTCTTAACAGATAGGCCACTAAAAATTATACACAAATCCTTAAGAGTAAATTTATTCAATAATATATTCAGTTTTTCTTAGACAACCTTTTCCACCTTTTTCTACACTCTCTCCTATCCTGTATTTCTCGCTAATTAATATGCAGGGTGTTATAGCTGAATTGTTGTCTAAATGATGCAAAAATAAAAAATAATACCGACATCTCATTCTAATAGATATATTTACCAAAATTACACAAAAAATATTCACAAACTTAAGAGTAAATTTATTCAATAATATATTCAGTTTTTCTTAGACAACCTTTTCCACCTTTTTCTACACTCTCTCCTATCCTGTATTTCTCACTCATATGCAGGGTGCTATAGCTGAATTGTTGTCTAAATGATGCAAAAATAAAAATAACACTGACATCTCAATTTTAACAGATATATTTACCAAAATTACACAAAAATATCTTCACAAACTTAAGAGTAAATTTATTCAATAACATATTCAGTTTTTCTTAGACAACCTTTTCCACCTTTTTTCACACTCTCTCCTATCCTGTATTTCTCGCTAATTAATAGTAGGAAAGGAAGAATTGTTGTCTAAATGAGATGCAAAACAAAAATAACACCGACATCTCAATTTTAACAGATATATTTACCAAAATTACACAAAAATATCTTCACAAACTTAAGAGTAAATTTATTCAATAATATATTCAGTTTTTCTTAGACAACCTTTTCCACCTTTTTCTACACTCTCTCCTATCCTGTATTTCTCGCTAATTAATATGCAGGGTGCTATAGCTGAATTGTTGTCTAAATGATGCAAAAATAAAAATAACACTGACATCTCAATTTTAACAGATATATTTACCAAAATTACACAAAAATATCTTCACAAACTTAAGAGTAAATTTATTCAATAATATATTCAGTTTTTCTTAGACAACCCTTTTCCACCTTTTTTCACACTCTCTCCTATCCTGTATTTCTCGCTAATTAATATGCAGGGTGCTATAGCTGAATTGTTGTCTAAATGATGCAAAAATAAAATAACACCTATATCTCAATTTTAAATAGATATATTTACCAAAATTAAGTGTCAAAAATATCTTCACAAACTTAAGAGTAAATTTATTCAATAATATATTCAGTTTTTCTTAGACAACCTTTTCCACCTTTTCTACACTCTCTCCTATCCTGTATTTCTAATTAATATGAAAGTTATAGCTGAATTGTTGTCTAAATGATGCAAAAATAAAATACCATCTCAATTTTAAATAGATATATTTACCAAAATTACACAAAAATATCTTCACAAACTTAAGAGTAAATTTATTCAATAATATATTCAGTTTTTCTTAGACAACCTTTTCCACCTTTTTCTACACTCTCTCCTATCCTGTATTTCTGGCTAATTAATATGCAGGGTGCTATAAAGGAATTGTTGTCTAAATGATGCAAAAAATAAAAATAATACTGACATCTCAATTTTAACAGATATATTTACCAAATACACAAAAATATCTTCACAAACTTAAGAGTAAATTTATTCAATAATATATTCAGTTTTTCTTAGACAACCTTTTCCACCTTTTTCACACTCTCTCCTGTATTTCTCGCTAATTAATATGCAGGTGTTGAGAAACAGTCTTGTTGTCTAAATGATGCAAAAATAAAAATAACACCGACATCTCAATTTTAACAGATATATTTACCAAAATTACAAAATATCTTCACAAACTTAAGAGTAAATTTATTCAATAATATATTCAGTTTTTTCTAGACAACCTTTTCCACCTTTTT
>JBBBDQ010019747.1:0-10000 GCA_037127315.1 Ascarosepion bandense | reverse complement strand
TATCTATCTATCTATCTCAGTTTGTTCATATCTATCTATCTCGGTTTGTTCATATCTATCTATCTATCTATCTCAGTTTGTTCATATGTATCTATCTATCTATCTCAGTTTGTTCATATCTATCTATCTATCTCAGTTTGTTCATATCTATCTATCTATCTATCTATCTCAGTTTGTTCATATCTATCTATCTATCTATCTCAGTTTGTCTATATCTATCTATCTATCTATCTATCTCAGTTTGTTCATATCTATCTATCTATCTATCTATCTCAGTTTGTTCATATCTATCTATCTATCTATCTATCTCAGTTTGTTCATATCTATCTATCTATCTATCTATCTATTTATCTATCTATCTGTATGTATATCTATCTATCTATCTATCTCAGTTTGTTCATATCTATCTATCTATCTATCTATCTCAGTTTGTTCATATCTATCTATCTATCTATCTATCTATCTCAGTTTGTTCATATCTATCTATCTATCTATCTATCTATCTATCTCAGTTTGTTCATATCTATCTATCTATCTATCTCAGTTTGTTCATATCTATCTATCTATCTATCTCAGTTTGTTCATATCTATCTATCTATCTCAGTTTGTTCATATCTATCTATCTATCTATCTCAGTTTGTTCATATCTATCTATCTATCTATCTATCTCAGTTTGTCTATATCTATCTATCTATCTATAGATCTCAGTTTGTTCATATCTATCTATCTATCTATAGATCTCAGTTTGTTCATATCTATCTATCTATCTATAGATCTCAGTTTGTTCATATCTATCTATCTATCTATAGATCTCAGTTTGTTCATATCTATCTATCTATCTATAGATCTCAGTTTGTTCATATCTATCTATCTATAGATCTCAGTTTGTTCATATCTATCTATCTATAGATCTCAGTTTGTTCATATCTATCTATCTATAGATCTCAGTTTGTTCATATCTATCTATCTATCTCAGTTTGTTCATATCTATCTATCTATCTATCTATCTATCTCAGTTTGTTCATATCTATCTATCTATCTATCTATCTATCTATCTCAGTTTGTTCATATCTATCTATCTATCTATCTCAGTTTGTTCATATCTATCTATCTATCTATCTCAGTTTGTTCATATATCTATCTATCTATCTCAGTTTGTTCATATCTATCTATCTATCTATCTCAAGTTTGTCTATCTATCTATCTATCTATCTATCTCAGTTTGTTCATATCTATCTATCTATCTATCTATCTCAGTTTGTTCATATCTATCTATCTATCTATAGATCTCAGTTTGTTCATATCTATCTATCTATCTATAGATCTCAGTTTGTTCATATCTATCTATCTATCTATAGATCTCAGTTTGTTCATATCTATCTATCTATCTATAGATCTCAGTTTGTTCATATCTATCTATCTATAGATCTCAGTTTGTTCATATCTATCTATCTATAGATCTCAGTTTGTTCATATCTATCTATCTATAGATCTCAGTTTGTTCATATCTATCTATCTATCTCAGTTTGTTCATATCTATCTATCTATCTATCTATCTATCTATCTCAGTTTGTTCATATCTATCTATCTATCTATCTATCTATCTATCTATCTATCTCAGTTTGTTCATATCTATCTATCTATCTATCTATCTATCTATCTCAGTTTGTTCATATCTATCTATGTATCTATCTATCTATCTATCTATCTCAGTTTGTTCATATCTATCTATCTATCTCAGTTTGTTCATATCTATCTATCTCAGTTTGTTCATATCTATCTATCTCAGTTTGTTCATATCTATCTATCTATCTCAGTTTGTTCATATCTATCTATCTATCTATCTCTAGTTTGTTCATATCTATCTATCTATCTATCTCAGTTTGTTCATATCTATCTATCTATCTATCTATCTCAGTTTGTTCATATCTATCTATCTATCTATCTATCTCAGTTTGTTCATATCTATCTATCTATCTATCTATCTATCTCAGTTTGTTCATATCTATCTATCTATCTATCTATCTATCTCAGTTTGTTCATATCTATCTATCTATCTATCTATCTATCTATCTCAGTTTATCTATCTATCTATCTATCTCAGCTTGTTCATATCTATCTATCTATCTATCTCAGTTTGTTCATATCTATCTATCTATCTCAGTTTGTTCATATCTATCTATCTATCTATCTCAGTTTGTTCATATCTATCTATCTATCTATCTATCTCAGTTTGTTCATATCTATCTATCTATCTATCTCTTAGTTTGTTCATATCTATCTATCTATCTATCTCAGTTTGTTCATATCTATCTATCTATCTATCTCAGTTTGTTCATATCTATCTATCTATCTATCTATCTCAGTTTGTTCATATCTATCTATCTATCTATCTATCTATCTCAGTTTGTTCATATCTATCTATCTCAGTTTGTTCATATCTATCTATCTATCTATCTCCCAGTTTGTTCATATCTATCTATCTATCTATCTCAGTTTGTTCATATCTACCTATCTATCTATCTATCTCAGTTTGTTCATATCTATCTATCTATCTATCTATCTCAGTTTGTTCATATCTATCTATCTATCTATCTATCTCAGTTTGTTCATATCTATCTATCTATCTCAGTTTGTCTATCTATCTATCTATCTCAGTTTGTTCATATCTATCTATCTATCTCAGTTTGTTCATATCTATCTATCTATCTATCTCAGTTTGTTCATATCTATCTATCTATCTATCTCAGTTTGTTCATATGTATCTATCTATCTATCTCAGTTTGTTCATATGTATCTATCTATCTATCTCAGCTTGTTCATATGTATCTATCTATCTATCTCAGTTTGTTCATATGTATCTATCTATCTATCTCAGTTTGTTCATATGTATCTATCTATCTATCTCAGTTTGTTCATATGTATCTATCTATCTTAGTTTGTTCATATGTATCTATCTATCTATCCCAGTTTGTTCATATCTATCTATCTATCTATCTCAGTTTGTCTATATCTATCTATCTATCTATCTCTTAGTTTGTTCATATCTATCTATCTATCTATCTCAGTTTGTTCATATCTATCTATCTATCTATCTCAGTTTGTTCATATCTATCTATCTCAGTTTGTTCATATCTATCTATCTATCTATCTCAGTTTGTCTATATCTATCTATCTATCTATCTCAGTTTGTTCATATCTATCTATCTATCTATCTCAGTTTGTTCATATCTATCTATCTATCTCAGTTTGTTCATATCTATCTATCTATCTCAGTTTGTTCATCTATCTATCTATCTATCTCAGTTTGTTCATATCTATCTATCTATCTCAGTTTGTTCATATCTATCTATCTATCTATCTCAGTTTGTTCATATCTATCTATCTCAGTTTGTTCATATCTATCTATCTATCTATCTCAGTTTGTTCATATCTATCTATCTATCTATCTCAGTTTGTTCATATCTATCTATCTATCTATCTCAGTTTGTTCATATCTATCTATCTATCTATCTCAGTTTGTTCATATCTATCTATCTATCTATCTCAGTTTCATTCATATCTATCTATCTATCTATCTCAGTTTGTTCATATCTATCTATCTATCCTTCATTCATATCTATCTATCTATCTCAGTTTGTTCATATCTATCTATCTATCTCAGTTTGTTCATATCTATCTATCTATCTCAGTTTGTTCATATCTATCTATCTATCTATCTCAGTTTGTTCATATCTATCTATCTATCTATCTATCTCAGTTTGTTCATATCTATCTATCTATCTATCTATCTATCTCAGTTTGTTCATATCTATCTATCTATCTATCTATCTCAGTTTGTTCATATTTATCTATCTATCTATCTATCTATCTATATCTATCTTCTATCTCAGTTTGTTCATATCTATCTATCTATCTATCTCAGTTTGTTCATATCTATCTATCTATCTATCTATCTCAGTTTGTTCATATCTATCTATCTATCTATCTCAGTTTGTTCATATCTATCTATCTATCTATCTCAGTTTGTTCATATCTATCTATCTATCTATCTCAGTTTGTTCATATCTATCTATCTATCTATCTCAGTTTGTTCATATCTATCTATCTGTCTATCTCAGTTTGTTCATATCTATCTATCTATCTATCTCAGTTTGTTCATATCTATCTATCTATCTATCTCAGTTTGTTCATATCTATCTATCTATCTATCTCTGTTTATTCATATCTATCTATCTATCTCAGTTTGTCTATCTATCTATCTATCTATCTATCTATCTTAGTTTGTTCATATCTATCTATCTATCTATCTATCTCAGCTTGTTCATATCTATCTATCTATCTATCTATCTATCTCAGTTTGTTCATATCTATCTATCTATCTATCTATCTATCTCAGTTTGTTCATATCTATCTATCTATCTATCTATCTATCTCAGTTTGTTCATATCTATCTATCTATCTATCTCAGTTTGTTCATATCTATCTATCTATCTATCTATCTCAGTTTATTCATCTACCTATCTATCTATCTATCTCAGTTTGTTCATATCTATCTATCTATCTATCTCAGTTTGTTCATATCTATCTATCTATCTCAGTTTGTTCATATCTATCTATCTATCTCAGTTTGTTCATATCTATCTATCTATCTCAGTTTGTTCATATCTATCTATCTATCTCAGTTTGTTCATATCTATCTATCTATCTCAGTTTGTTCATATCTATCTATCTCAGTTTGTTCATATCTATCTATCTATCTATCTCAGTTTGTTCATATCTATCTATCTATCTATCTCAGTTTGTTCATATCTATCTATCTATCTCAGTTTGTTCATATCTATCTATCTATCTCAGTTTGTTCATATCTATCTATCTATCACAGTTTGTTCATATCTATCTATCTATCTATCACAGTTTGTTCATATCTATCTATCTATCTATCTCAGTTTGTTCATATCTATCTATCTATCTATCTATCTCAGTTTATTCATATCTATCTATCTATCTCAGTTTGTTCATATCTATCTATCTATCTATCTCAGTTTGTTCATATCTATCTATCTATCTATCTCAGTTTGTTCATATCTATCTATCTATCTATCTCAGTTTGTTCATATCTATCTATCTATCTATCTCAGTTTGTTCATATCTATCTATCTCAGTTTGTTCATATCTATCTATCTCAGTTTGTTCATATCTATCTATCTATATCTATCTCAGTTTGTTCATATCTATCTATCTATCTATCTCGTTTGTTCATATCTATCTATCTATCTATCTCAGTTTGTTCATATCTATCTATCTATCTATCTCAGTTTGTTCATCTATCTATCTATCTATCTCAGTTTGTCTATATCTATCTATCTATCTATCTCAGTTTGTTCATCTATCTATCTATCTATCTCAGTTTGTTCATATTTATCTATCTATCTATCTATCTATCTCAGCTTGTTCATATCTATCTATCTATCTATCTCAGTTTGTTCATATCTATCTATCTATCTCTGTTTGTTCACATCTATCTATCTATCTCAGTTTGTTCATATCTATCTATCTATCTCAGTTTGTTCATATCTATCTATCTATCTATCTCAGTTTGTTCATATCTATCTATCTATCTCAGTTTGTTCATATCTATCTATCTATCTATATATCTCAGTTTGTTCATATCTATCTATCTATCTATCTATCTCAGTTTGTTCATATCTATCTATCTATATATCTCAGTTTGTTCATATCTATCTATCTATATATCTCAGTTTGTTCATATCTATCTATCTATATATCTCAGTTTGTTCATATCTATCTATCTATATATCTCAGTTTGTTCATATCTATCTATCTCAGTTTGTTCATATCTATCTATCTATCTATCTCAGTTTGTTCATATGTATCTATCTATCTATCTCAGTTTGTTCATATGTATCTATCTATCTATCTCTGCTTGTTCATATCTATCTATCTATCTATCTATCTCAGTTTGTTCATATCTATCTATCTATCTATCTATCTCAGTTTGTTCATATCTATCTATCTATCTATCTATCTCAGTTTGTTCATATCTATCTATCTATCTATCTATATATATATCTATCTATCTATCTATCTATCTCAGTTTGTTCATATCTATCTATCTATCTATCTCAGTTTGTTCATATCTATCTATCTATCTATCTATCTATCTATCTATCTATCTATCTCTATTTGTTCATATCTATCTATCTATCTATCTCAGTTTGTTCATATCTATCTATCTATCTATCTATCTATCTCAGTTTGTTCATATCTATCTATCTATCTATCTATCTATCTCAGTTTGTTCATATCTATCTATCTATCTATCTCAGTTTGTTCATATCTATCTATCTATCTATCTCAGTTTGTTCATATCTATCTATCTATCTATCTCAGTTTGTTCATATCTATCTATCTATCTCAGTTTGTTCATATCTATCTATCTATCTATCTCAGTTTGTTCATATCTATCTATCTATCTATCTATCTATCTATAGATCTCAGTTTGTTCATATCTATCTATCTATC
Organism: Ascarosepion bandense; assembly: GCA_037127315.1. Lineage (NCBI taxonomy): Eukaryota > Metazoa > Mollusca > Cephalopoda > Sepiida > Sepiidae > Ascarosepion > Ascarosepion bandense. The sequence continues at coordinate 3,454 of JBBBDQ010019747.1, read as the reverse complement.
TATAGATCTCAGTTTGTTCATATCTATCTATCTATCTATAGATCTCAGTTTGTTCATATCTATCTATCTATCTATAGATCTCAGTTTGTTCATATCTATCTATCTATCTATAGATCTCAGTTTGTTCATCTATCTATCTATAGATCTCAGTTTGTTCATATCTATCTATCTATCTATAGATCTCAGTTTGTTCATATCTATCTATCTATCTCAGTTTGTTCATATCTATCTATCTATCTATCTATCTATCTATCTCAGTTTGTTCATATCTATCTATCTATCTATCTATCTATCTATCTATCTCAGTTTGTTCATATCTATCTATCTATCTATCTATCTATCTATCTCAGTTTGTTCATATCTATCTATCTATCTATCTATCTATCTATCTCAGTTTGTTCATATCTATCTATGTATCTATCTATCTATCTATCTATCTCAGTTTGTTCATATCTATCTATCTCAGTTTGTTCATATCTATCTATCTCAGTTTGTTCATATCTATCTATCTCAGTTTGTTCATATCTATCTATCTCAGTTTGTTCATATCTATCTATCTCAGTTTGTTCATATCTATCTATCTATCTATCTCAGTTTGTTCATATCTATCTATCTATCTATCTCAGTTTGTTCATATCTATCTATCTATCTATCTATCTCAGTTTGTTCATATCTATCTATCTATCTATCTATCTCAGTTTGTTCATATCTATCTATCTATCTATCTATCTCAGTTTGTTCATATCTATCTATCTATCTATCTATCTATCTCAGTTTGTTCATATCTATCTATCTATCTATCTATCTATCTATCTATCTATCTATCTCAGTTTGTTCATCTATCTATCTATCTCAGTTTGTTCATATCTATCTATCTATCTCAGTTTGTTCATATCTATCTATCTATCTATCTCAGTTTGTTCATATATCTATCTATCTATATCTCAGTTTGTTCATATCTATCTATCTATCTATATCTCAGTTTGTTCCTATCTATCTATCTATCTATCTCAGTTTGTTCATATCTATCTATCTATCTATCTATCTCAGTTTGTTCATATCTATCTATCTATCTATCTCAGTTTGTTCATCTATCTATCTATCTATCTCAGTTTGTTCATATCTATCTATCTATCTCAGTTTGTTCCATATCTATCTATCTCAGTTTGTTCATATCTATCTATCTCAGTTTGTTCATATCTATCTATCTCAGTTTGTTCATATCTATCTATCTCAGTTTGTTCATATCTATCTATCTCAGTTTGTTCATATCTATCTATCTCAGTTCATATCTATCTATCTCAGTTTGTTCATATCTATCTATCTCAGTTTGTTCATATCTATCTATCTCAGTTTGTTCATATCTATCTATCTATCTCAGTTTGTTCATATCTATCTATCTATCTATCTCAGTTTGTTCATATCTATCTATCTATCTATCTCAGTTTGTTCATATCTATCTATCTATCTCAGTTTGTTCATATCTATCTATCTATCTATCTCAGTTTGTTCATATCTATCTATCTATCTCAGTTTGTTCATATCTATCTATCTATCTATCTCAGTTTGTTCATATCTATCTATCTATATCTCAGTTTGTTCATATCTATCTATCTATCTCAGTTTGTTCATATCTATCTATCTATCTATCTCAGTTTGTTCATATCTATCTATCTATCTATCTATCTCAGTTTGTTCATATCTATCTATCTATCTATCTCAGTTTGTTCATCTATCTATCTATCTCAGTTTGTTCATATCTATCTATCTATCTATCTCAGTTTGTTCATATCTATCTATCTATCTATCTCAGTTTGTTCATATCTATCTATCTATCTATCTATCTATCTATCTATCTTAGTTTGTTCATATCTATCTATCTATCTCTTAGTTTGTTCATATCTATCTATCTATCTATATATATCTATCTATCTATCTATCTCAGTTTGTTCATATCTATCTATCTATCTATCTCAGTTTGTTCATATCTATCTATCTATCTCAGTTTGTTCATATCTATCTATCTATCTATCTATCTATCTATCTCAGTTTGTTCATATCTATCTATCTATCTCAGTTTGTTCATATCTATCTATCTATCTATCTATCTATCTCAGTTTGTTCATATCTATCTATCTATCTCAGTTTGTTCATATCTATCTATCTATCTATCTATCTCAGTTTGTTCATATCTATCTATCTATCTCAGTTTGTTCATATCTATCTATCTCAGTTTGTTCATATCTATCTATCTATCTCAGTTTGTTCATATCTATCTATCTATCTCAGTTTGTTCATATCTATCTATCTATCTATCTCAGTTTGTTCATATCTATCTATCTATCTATCTCAGTTTGTTCATATCTATCTATCTATCTCAGTTTGTTCATATCTATCTATCTCAGTTTGTTCATATCTATCTATCTCAGTTTGTTCATATCTATCTATCTCAGTTTGTTCATATCTATCTATCTCAGTTTGTTCATATCTATCTATCTATCTCAGTTTGTTCATCTATCTATCTATCTCAGTTTGTTCATATCTATCTATCTATCTCAGTTTGTTCATATCTATCTATCTATCTCAGTTTGTTCATATCTATCTATCTATCTCAGTTTGTTCATATCTATCTATCTATCTCAGTTTGTTCATATCTATCTATCTATCTCAGTTTGTTCATATCTATCTATCTATCTATCTCAGTTTGTCTATATCTATCTATCTATCTATCTATATATATATCTATCTATCTATCTATCTCAGTTTGTTCATATCTATCTATCTATCTATCTATCTCAGTTTGTTCATATCTATCTATCTATCTATCTATCTCAGTTTATTCATATCTATCTATCTATCTCAGTTTGTTCATATCTATCTATCTATCTATCTATCTCAGTTTGTTCATATCTATCTATCTATCTCAGTTTGTTCATATCTATCTATCTATCTCAGTTTGTTCATATCTATCTATCTATCTATCTATCTCAGTTTGTTCATATCTATCTATCTATCTATCTCAGTTTGTTCATATCTATCTATCTATCTATCTCAGTTTGTTCATATCTATCTATCTATCTATCTCAGTTTGTTCATATCTATCTATCTATCTATCTCAGTTTGTTCATATCTATCTATCTATCTATCTCAGTTTGTTCATATCTATCTATCTATCTATCTCAGTTTGTTCATATCTATCTATCTATCTATCTCAGTTTGTTCATATCTATCTATCTATCTATCTATCTCGGTTTGTCTATATCTATCTATCTATCTCAGTTTGTTCATATCTATCTATCTATCTCAGTTTGTTCATATCTATCTATCTATCTCAGTTTGTTCATATCTATCTATCTATCTCAGTTTGTTCATATCTATCTATCTATCTCAGTTTGTTCATATCTATCTATCTATCTTAGTTTGTTCATATCTATCTATCTATCTCAGTTTGTTC
>JBBBDQ010019743.1:0-21625 GCA_037127315.1 Ascarosepion bandense | reverse complement strand
AGCATACATTAATTATTATGCATACCAAAGGTCACCTAATATGTATGTCAGAAAATAAGTTAAACGTTATTAAAGAGCACATTAATTATTATGCATACTAAAGGTCACCTAATATGTATGTCAGAAAATAAGTTAAACGTTATTAAAGAGCACACATTAATTATTATGTATACCAAAGGTCACCTAATATGTATGTCAGAAAATAAGTTAAACGTTATTAAAGAGCACACATTAATTATTATGTATACCAAAGGTCACCTAATATGTATGTCAGAAAATAAGTTAAACGTTATTAAAGAGCACACATTAATTATTATGCATACCAAAGGTCACCTAATATGTATGTCAGAAAATAAGTTAAACGTTATTAAAGAGCACACATTAATTATTATGTATACCAAAGGTCACCTAATATGCATGTCAGAAAATAAGTTAAACGTTATTAAAGAGCACACATTAATTATTATGTATACCAAAGGTCACCTAATATGTATGTCAGAAAATAAGTTAAACGTTATTAAAGAGCACACATTAATTATTATGTATACCAAAGGTCACCTAATATGTATGTCAGAAAATAAGTTAAACGTTATTAAAGAGCACCCATTAATTATTATGTATACCAAAGGTCACCTAATATGTATGTCAGAAAATAAGTTAAACGTTATTAAAGATAATACATTAATTATTATGCATACTAAAGGTCACCTAATATGTATGTCAGAAAATAAGTTAAACGTTATTAAAGAGCACACATTAATTATTATGTATACCAAAAGGTCACCTAATATGTATGTCAGAAAATAAGTTAAACGTTATTAAAGAGCACACATTAATTATTATGTATACCAAAGGTCATATCATGTATGTCAGAAAATAAGTTAAAACGTTGTTAAAGAGCACACATTAATTATTATGTATACCAAAGGTCACCTAATATGTATGTCAGAAAATAAGTTAAACGTTATTAAAGAGCACACATTAATTATTATGTATACCAAAGGTCACCTAATATGTATGTCAGAAAATAAGTTAAACGTTATTAAAGAGCACCCATTAATTATTATGTATACCAAAGGTCACCTAATATGTATGTCAGAAAATAAGTTAAACGTTATTAAAGAGCACACATTAATTATTATGCATACTAAAGGTCACCTTAATATGTATGTCAGAAAATAAGTTAAACGTTATTAAAGAGCACACATTAATTATTATGTATACCAAAGGTCAGCTAATATGTATGTCAGAAAATAAGTTAAACGTTATTAAAGAGCACACATTAATTATTATGTATACCAAAAGTTCACCTAATATGTATGTCAGGAAAAGTTAAACGTTATTAAAGAGCACACATTAATTATTATGTATACCAAAGGTCACCTATACGTCAGAAAATAAGTTAAACGTTATTAAAGAGCACCCATTAATTATTATGTATACTCAAAGGTCACCTAATATGTATGTCAGAAAATAAGTTAAACGTTATTAAAGAGCACACATTAATATTATGCATACCAAAGGTCACCTAATATGTATGTCAGAAAATAAGTTAAACGTTATTAAAGAGCACACATTAATTATTATGTATACCAAAGGTCACCTAATATGTATGTCAGAAAATAAGTTAAACGTTATTAAAGAGCACACATTAATTATTATGTATACCAAAGGTCACCTAATATGTATGTCAGAAAATAAGTTAAACGTTATTAAAGAGCACACATTAATTATTATGTATACCAAAGGTCACCCAATATGTATGTCAGAAAATAAGTTAAACGTTATTAAAGAGCACACATTAATTATTATGTATACCAAAGGTCACCTAATATGTATGTCAGAAAATAAGTTAAACGTTATTAAAGAGCACCCATTAATTATTAATATGTATACCAAAGGTCACCTAATATGTATGTCAGAAAATAAGTTAAACGTTATTAAAGAGCACACATTAATTATTATGCATACCAAAGGTCACCTAATATGTATGTCAGAAAATAAGTTAAACGTTATTAAAGAGCACACATTAATTATTATGTATACCAAAGGTCAGCTAATATGTATGTCAGAAAATAAGTTAAACGTTATTAAAGAGCACACATTAATTACGCGCTCAAAGTTCACCTAATATGTATGTCAGAAAATAAGTTAAACGTTATTAAAGAGCACACATTAATTATTATAGAAAGTACTAAAGGTCACCTAATATGTATGTCAGAAAATAAGTTAAACGTTATTAAAGAGCACACATTAATTATTATGCATACCAAAGGTCACCTAATATGTATGTCAGAAAATAAGTTAAACGTTATTAAAGAGCACCCATTAATTATTATGTATACCAAAGGTCACCTAATATGTATGTCAGAAAATAAGTTAAACGTTATTAAAGAGCATACATTAATTATTATATATCAAAGGTCACCTAATATGTATGTCAGAAAAATAAGTTAAACGTTATTAAAGAGCACACATTAATTATTATGCATACCAAAGGTCACCTAATATGTATGTCAGAAAATAAGTTAAACGTTATTAAAGAGCACACATTAATTATTATGTATACCAAAGGTCACCTAATATGTATGTCAGAAAATAAGTTAAACGTTATTAAAGAGCACACATTAATTATTATGCATACTAAAGGTCACCTAATATGTATGTCAGAAAATAAGTTAAACGTTATTAAAGAGCACCCATTAATTATTATGTATACCAAAGGTCACCTAATATGTATGTCAGAAAATAAGAACGTTATTAAAGAGCAATAATATTAATTATTAGTGCATACCAAAGGTCACCTAATATGTATGTCGAAAATAAGTTAAACGTTATTAAAGAGCACACATTAATTATTATGTATACCAAAGGTCACCTAACATGTATGTCAGAAAATAAGTTAAACGTTATTAAAGAGCACACATTAATTATTATGTATACCAAAGGTCACCTAATATGTATGTCAGAAAATAAGTTAAACGTTATTAAAGAGCACACATTAATTATTATGTATACCAAAGGTCACCTAATATGTATGCCAGAAAATAAGTTAAACGTTATTAAAGAGCACACATTAATTATTATGTATACCAAAGGTCACCTAATATGTATGTCAGAAAATAAGTTAAACGTTATTAAAGAGCACCCATTAATTATTATGTATACCAAAGGTCACCTAATATGTATGTCAGAAAATAAGTTAAACGTTATTAAAGAGCACACATTACCTCATTATGCATGTCAAAGGTCACCTAATATGTATGTCAGAAAATAAGTTAAACGTTATTAGTGAGCACACATTAATTATTATGTATACCAAAGGCTCTCCTAATATGTATGTCAGAAAATAAGTTAAACGTTATTAAAGAGCACACATTAATTATTATGCATACCAAAGGTCACCTAATATGTATGTCAGAAAATAAGTTAAACGTTATTAAAGAGCACACATTAATTATTAAGTGTATACCAAAGGTCACCTAATATGTATGTCAGAAAATAAGTTAAACGTTATTAAAGAGCACACATTAATTATTATGTATACCAAAGGTCACCTATTATGTATGTCAGAAAATGTTAAACGTTATTAAAGAGCACACATTAATTATTATGTATACCAAAGGTCACCTAATATGTATGTCAGAAAATAAGTTAAACGTTATTAAAGAGCACACATTAATTATTATGCATACCAAAGGTCACCTAATATGTATGTCAGAAAATAAGTTAAACGTTATTAAAGAGCACCCATTAATTATTATGCATACCAAAAGGTCACCTAATATGTATGTCAGAAAAATGTTAAACGTTATTAAAGAGCACCCATTAATTATTATGCATACCAAAGGTCACCTAATATGTATGTCGCAAATAAGTTAAACGTTATTAAAGAGCACACATTAATTATTATGTATACCAAAGGTCAGCTATGTATGTCAGAAAATAAGTTAAACGTTATTAAAGAGCACCCATTAATTATTATGCATACCAAAGGTCACCTAATATGTAAGGTTGAAAATAAGTTAAACGTTATTAAAGAGCACCCATTAATTATTATGCATACCAAAGGTCACCTAATATGTATGTCAGAAAATAAGTTAAACGTTATTAAAGAGCACACATTAATTATTATGCATACCAAAGGTCACCTAATATGTATGTCAGAAAATAAGTTAAACGTTATTAAAGAGCACACATTAATTATTATGTATACCAAAGGTCAGCTAATATGTATGTCAGAAAATAAGTTAAACGTTATTAAAGAGCACCCATTAATTATTATGCATACCAAAGGTCACCTAATATGTATGTCAGAAAATAAGCTAAATGTTATTAAAGAGCACCCATTAATTATTATGCATACCAAAGGTCACCTAATATGTATGTCAGAAAATAAGTTAAACGTTATTAAAGAGCACACATTAATTATTATGTATACCAAAGGTCAGCTAATATGTATGTCAGAAAATAAGTTAAACGTTATTAAAGAGCACCCATTAATTATTATGCATACCAAAGGTCACCTAATATGTATGTCAGAAAATAAGCTAAACGTTATTAAAGAGCACACATTAATTATTATGTATACCAAAGGTCAGCTAATATGTATGTCAGAAAATAAGTTAAACGTTATTAAAGAGCACCCATTAATTATTATGCATACCAAAGGTCACCTAATATGTATGTCAGAAAATAAGTTAAACGTTATTAAAGAGCACACATTAATTATTATGTATACCAAAGGTCAGCTAATATGTATGTCAGAAAATAAGTTAAACGTTATTAAAGAGCACCCATTAATTATTATGCATACCAAAGGTCACCTAATATGTATGTCAGAAAATAAGTTAAACGTTATTAAAGAGCACACATTAATTATTATTATGCATACCAAAGGTCACCTAATATGTATGTCAGAAAATAAGTTAAACGTTATTAAAGAGCACACATTAATTATTATGCATACCAAAGGTCACCTAATATGTATGTCAGAAAATAAGTTAAACGTTATTAAAGAGCACACATTAATTATTATGTATACCAAAGGTCAAATAATATGTATGTCAGAAAATAAGTTAAACGTTATTAAAGAGCACCCATTAATTATACCAAAGGTCACCTAATATGTATGTCAGAAAATAAGTTAAACGTTATTAAAGAGCACCCATTAATTATTATGCATACCAAAGGTCACCTAATATGTATGTCAGAAAATAAGTTAAACGTTATTAAAGAGCACCCATTAATTATTATGCATACCAAAGGTCACCTAATATGTATGTCAGAAAATAAGTTAAACGTTATTAAAGAGCACACATTAATTATTATGCATACCAAAGGTCATCTAATATGTATGTCAGAAAATAAGTTAAACGTTATTAAAGAGCACACATTAATTATTATGTATACCAAAGGTCAGCTAATATGTATGTCAGAAAATAAGTTAAACGTTATTAAAGAGCACCCATTAATTATTATGCATACCAAAGGTCACCTAATATGTATGTCAGAAAATAAGTTAAACGTTATTAAAGAGCACCCATTAATTATTATGCATACCAAAGGTCACCTAATATGTATGTCAGAAAATAAGTTAAACGTTATTAAAGAGCACACATTAATTATTATGTATACCAAAGGTCAGCTAATATGTATGTCAGAAAATAAGTTAAACGTTATTAAAGAGCACCTATTAATTATTATGCATACTAAAGGTCACCTAATATGTATGTCAGAAAATAAGTTAAACGTTATTAAAGAGCACACATTAATTATTATGTATACCAAAGGTCAGCTAATATGTATGTCAGAAAATAAGTTAAACGTTATTAAAGAGCACCCATTAATATTATGGACACCAAAGGTCACCTAATATGTATGTCAGAAAATAAGTTAAACGTTATTAAAGAGCACACATTAATTATTATGTATACCAAAGGTCAGCTAATATGTATGTCAGAAAATAAGTTAAACGTTATTAAAGAGCACCCATTAATTATTATGCATACCAAAGGTCACCTAATATGTATGTCAGAAAATAAGTTAAACGTTATTAAAGACACATTAATTATTATGCATACCAAAGGTCACCTAATATGTATGTCAGAAAATAAGTTAAACGTTATTAAAGAGCACACATTAATTATTATGCATACCAAAGGTCACCTAATATGTATGTCAGAAAATAAGTTAAACGTTATTAAAGAGCACACATTAATTATTATGTATACCAAAGGTCAGCTAATATGTATGTCAGAAAATAAGTTAAACGTTATTAAAGAGCACACATTAATTATTATACCAAAGGTCAATTTAATATAAAGCCAGAAAATAAGTTAAACGTTATTAAAGAGCACACATTAATTATTATGTATACCAAAGGTCACCTAATATGTATGTCAGAAAATAAGTTAAACGTTATTAAAGAGCACACATTAATTATTATGTATACCAAAGGTCAAATTTTATGTATGTCAGAAAATAAGTTAAACGTTGCCAGTATACCAATACTAATTATTATGCATACCAAAGGTCACCTAATATGTATGTCAGAAAATAAGTTAAACGTTATTAAAGAGTACACATTAATTATTATGCATACCAAAGGTCACTCTAATATGTATGTCAGAAAATAAGTTAAACGTTATTAAAGAGCACACATTAATTATTATGCATACCAAAGGTCACCTAATATGTATGTCAGAAAATAAGTTAAACGTTATTAAAGAGCACACATTAATTATTATGTATACCAAAGGTCACCTAATATGTATGTCAGAAAATAAGTTAAACGTTATTAAAGAGCACACATTAATTATTATGCATACCAAAGGTCACCTAATATGTATGTCAGAAATAAGTTAAACGTTATTAAAGAGCACACATTAATTATTATGTATACCAAAGGTCACCTAATATGTATGTCAGAAAATAAGTTAAACGTTATTAAAGAGCACACATTAATTATTATGTATACCAAAGGTCACCTAATATGTATGTCAGAAAATAAGTTAAACGTTATTAAAGAGCACACATTAATTATTATGTATACCAAAGGTCACCTAATATGTATGTCAGAAAATAAGTTAAACGTTATTAAAGAGCACACATTAATTATTATGTATACCAAAGGTCGTTCAATATGTATGTCAGAAAATAAGTTAAACGTTATTAAAGAGCACACATTAATTATTATGCATACTAGCAGTCACCTAATATGTATGTCAGAAAATAAGTTAAACGTTATTAAAGAGCACCCATTAATTATTATGCATACCAAAGGTCACCTAATATGTATGTCAGGAAAATGTTAAACGTTATTAAAGAGCACACATTAATTATTATGTATACCAAAGGTCAGCTAATATGTATGTCAGAAAATAAGTTAAACGTTATTAAAGAGCACACATTAATTATTATGCATACCAAAGGTCACCTAATATGTATGTCAGAAAATAAGTTAAACGTTATTAAAGAGCACACATTAATTATTATGTATACCAAAGGTCACCTAATATGTATGTCAGAAAATAAGTTAAACGTTATTAAAGAGCACACATTAATTATTATGCATACCAAAGGTCACCTAATATGTATGTCAGAAAATAAGTTAAACGTTATTAAAGAGCACCCATTAATTATTATGCATACCAAAGGTCACCTAATATATGTCAGAAAATAAGTTAAACGTTATTAAAGAGCACACATTAATTATTATGTATACCAAAAGGTCACCTAATATGTATGTCAGAAAATAAGTTAAACGTTATTAAAGAGCACACATTAATTATTATGCATACCAAAGGTCACCTATTATGTATGTCAGAAAATAAGTTAAACGTTATTAAAGAGCACACATTAATTATTATGTGCATACCAAAGGTCACCTAATATGTATGTCAGAAAATAAGTTAAACGTTATTAAAGAGCACACATTAATTATTATGTATACTAAAGGTCACCTAATATGTATGTCAGAAAATAAGTTAAACGTTATTAAAGAGCACCCATTAATTATTATGCATACCAAAGGTCACCTAATATGTATGTCAGAAAATAAGTTAAACGTTATTAAAGAGCACCCATTAATTATTATGCATACCAAAGGTCACCTAATATGTATGTCAGAAAATAAGTTAAACGTTATTAAAGAGCACACATTAATTATTATGTATACCAAAGGTCACCCAATATGTATGTCAGAAAATAAGTTAAACGTTATTAAAGAGCACCCATTAATTATTATGCATACCAAAGGTCACCTAATATGTATGTCAGAAAATAAGTTAAACGTTAAAGAGCACCCATTAATTATTATGCATACCAAAGGTCACCTAATATGTATGTCAGAAAATAAGTTAAACGTTATTAAAGAGTACCCATTAATTATTATGCATACCAAAGGTCACCTAATATGTATGTCAGAAAATAAGTTAAACGTTATTAAAGAGCACCCATTAATTATTATGCATACCAAAGGTCACCTAATATGTATGTCAGAAAATAAGTTAAACGTTATTAAAGAGCACCCATTAATTATTATGTATACCAAAGGTCACCTAATATGTATGTCAGAAAATAAGTTAAACGTTATTAAAGAGCACACATTAATTATTATGCATACCAAAGGTCACCTAATATGTATGTCAGAAAATAAGTTAAACGTTATTAAAGAGCACACATTAATTATTATGTATACCAAAGGTCACCTAATATGTATGTCAGAAAATAAGTTAAACCTTATTAAAGAGTACACATTAATTATTATGTATACCAAAGGTCAAATCTAATATGTAGCGTCAGAAAATAAGTTAAACGTTATTAAAGAGCACCCATTAATTATTATGCATACTAAAGGTCACCTAATATGTATGTCAGAAAAAATAAGTTAAACGTTATTAAAGAGCACCCATTAATTATTATGCATACCAAAGGTCACCTAATATGTATGTCAGAAAATAAGTTAAACGTTATTAAAGAGCACCCATTAATTATTATGTATACCAAAGGTCACCTAATATGTATGTCAGAAAATAAGTTAAACGTTGGCTATTAAAGAGCACCCATTAATTATTATGCATACCAAAGGTCACTCAATATGTATGTCAGAAAATAAGTTAAACGTTATTAAAGAGCACCCATTAATTATTATGCATACCAAAGGTCACCTAATATGTATGTCAGAAAATAAGTTAAACGTTATTAAAGGGCACCCATTAATTATTATGCATACCAAAGGTCACCTAATATGTATGTCAGAAAATAAGTTAAACGTTATTAAAGAGCACCCATTAATTATTATGCATACCAAAGGTCACCTAATATGTATGTCAGAAAATAAGTTAAACGTTATTAAAGAGCACCCATTAATTATTATGCATACCAAAGGTCACCTAATATGTATGTCGCCGGGGAAAATAAGTTAAACGTTATTAAAGAGCACCCATTAATTATTATGTATACTAAAGGTCACCTAATATGTATGTCAGAAAATAAGTTAAACGTTATTAAAGAGCACACATTAATTATTATGCATACCAAAGGTCACCTAATATGTATGTCAGAAAATAAGTTAAACGTTATTAAAGAGCACACATTAATTATTATGTATACCAAAGGTCACCTAATATGTAGTCAGAAAATAAGTTAAACGTTATTAAAGAGCACACATTAATTATTATGCATACCAAAGGTCACCTAATATGTATGTCAGAAAATAAGTTAAACGTTATTAAAGAGCACCCATTAATTATTATGCATACCAAAGGTCACCTAATATGTATGTCAGAAAATAAGTTAAACGTTATTAAAGAGCACCCATTAATTATTATGCATACCAAAGGTCACCTAATATGTATGTCAGAAAATAAGTTAAACGTTATTAAAGAGCACCCATTAATTATTATGTATACCAAAGGTCACCCAATATGTATGTCAGAAAATAAGTTAAACGTTATTAAAGAGCACACATTAATTATTATGCATACCAAAGGTCACCTAATATGTATGTCAGAAAATAAGTTAAACGTTATTAAAGAGCACCCATTAATTATTATGCATACCAAAGGTCACCTAATATGTATGTCAGAAAATAAGGTAAACGTTATTAAAGAGCACCCATTATGTATACCAAAGGTCACTCTAATATGTATGTCAGAAAATAAGTTAAACGTTATTAAAGAGCACCCATTAATTATTATGCATACCAAAGGTCACCTAATATGTATGTCAGAAAATAAGTTAAACGTTATTAAAGAGCACCCATTAATTATTATGCATACCAAAGGTCACCTAATATGTATGTCAGAAAATAAGTTAAACGTTATTAAAGAGCACCCATTAATTATTATGCATACCAAAGGTCACCTAATATGTATGTCAGAAAATAAGTTAAACGTTATTAAAGAGCACCCATTAATTATTATGTATACTAAAGGTCACCTAATATGTATGTCAGAAAATAAGTTAAACGTTATTAAAGAGCACACATTAATTATTATGCATACCAAAGGTCACCTAATATGTATGTCAGAAAATAAGTTAAACGTTATTAGCACCCATTAATTATTATGCATACCAAAGGTCACCTAATATGTATGTCAGAAAATAAGTTAAACGTTATTAAAGAGCACACATTAATTATTATGCATACCAAAGGTCACCTAATATGTATGTCAGAAAATAAGTTAAACGTTATTAAAGAGCACCCATTAATTATTATGCATACCAAAGGTCACCTAATATGTATGTCAGAAAATAAGTTAAACGTTATTAAAGAGCACACATTAATTATTATGCATACTAAAGGTCACCTAATATGTATGTCAGAAAATAAGTTAAACGTTATTAAAGAGCACACATTAATTATTATGCATACCAAAGGTCACCTAATATGTATGTCAGAAAATAAGTTAAACGTTATTAAAGAGCACCCATTAATTATTATGCATACCAAAGGTCACCTAATATGTATGTCAGAAAATAAGTTAAACGTTATTAAAGAGCACCCATTAATTATTATGCATACCAAAGGTCACCTAATATGTATGTCAGAAAATAAGTTAAACGTTATTAAAGAGCACCCATTAATTATTATGGCTACTCAAAGGTCACCTAATATGTATGTCAGAAAATAAGTTAAACGTTATTAAAGAGCACCCATTAATTATTATGCATACCAAAGGTCACCTAATATGTATGTCAGAAAATAAGTTAAACGTTATTAAAGGCGTACCATTAATTATTATGCATACCAAAGGTCACCTAATATGTATGTCAGAAAATAAGTTAAACGTTATTAAAGAGCACCCATTAATTATTATGCATACCAAAGGTCACCTAATATGTATGTCAGAAAATAAGTTAAACGTTATTAAAGAGCACCCATTAATTATTATGCATACCAAAGGTCACCTTAATATGTATGTCAGAAAATAAGTTAAACGTTATTAAAGAGCACCCATTAATTATTATGCATACCAAAGGTCACCTAATATGTATGTCAGAAAATAAGTTAAACGTTATTAAAGAGCACCCATTAATTATTATGCATACCAAAGGTCACCTAATATGTATGTCAGAAAATAAGTTAAACGTTATTAAAGAGCACCCATTAATTATTATGCATACCAAAGGTCACCTAATATGTATGTCAGAAAATAAGTTAAACGTTATTAAAGAGCACTCATTAATTATTATGCATACCAAAGGTCACCTAATATGTATGTCAGAAAATAAGTTAAACGTTATTAAAGAGCACCCATTAATTAAATATTATGCATACCAAAGGTCACCTAATATGTATGTCAGAAAATAAGTTAAACGTTATTAAAGAGCACACATTAATTATTATGCATACCAAAGGTCACCTAATATGTATGTCAGAAAAAAATAAGTTAAACGTTATTAAAGAGCACCCATTAATATTATGCATACCAAAGGTCACCTAATATGTATGTCAGAAAATAAGCAACGTTATTAAAGAGCACCCATTAATTATTATGCATACCAAAGGTCACCTAATATGTATGTCAGAAAATAAGTTAAACGTTATTAAAGAGCACCCATTAATTATTATGCATACCAAAGGTCACCTAATATGTATGTCAGAAAATAAGTTAAACGTTATTAAAGAGCACCCATTAATTATTATGCATACCAAAGGTCACCTAATATGTATGTCAGAAAATAAGTTAAACGTTATTAAAGAGCACCCATTAATTATTATGCATACCAAAGGTCACCTAATATGTATGTCAGAAAATAAGTTAAACGTTATTAAAGAGCACACATTAATTATTATGCATACCAAAGGTCACCTAATATGTATGTCAGAAAATAAGTTAAACGTTATTAAAGAGCACCCATTAATTATTATGCATACCAAAGGTCACCTAATATGTATGTCAGAAAATAAGTTAAACGTTATTAAAGAGCACACATTAATTATTATGCATACCAAAGGTCACCTAATATGTATGTCAGAAAATAAGTTAAACGTTATTAAAGAGCACCCATTAATTATTATGCATACCAAAGGTCACTCTAATATGTATGTCAGAAAATAAGTTAAACGTTATTAAAGAGCACACATTAATTATTATGTATACCAAAGGTCACCTAATATGTATACAGAAAATAAGTTAAACGTTATTAAAGAGCACACATTAATTATTATGCATACCAAAGGTCACCTAATATGTATGTCAGAAAATAAGTTAAACGTTATTAAAGGAGCACACATTAATTATTATGCATACCAAAGGTCACCTAATATGTATGTCAGAAAATAAGTTAAACGTTATTAAAGTGCACCCATTAATTATTATGCATACCAAAGGTCACCTAATATGTATGTCAGAAAATAAGTTAAACGTTATTAAAGAGCACACATTAATTATTATGCATACCAAAGGTCACCTAATATGTATGTCAGAAAATAAGTTAAACGTTATTAAAGAGCACCCATTAATTATTATGCATACCAAAGGTCACCTAATATGTATGTCAGAAAATAAGTTAAACGTTATTAAAGAGCACACATTAATTATTATGTATACCAAAGGTCACCTAATATGCTGTGTCAGAAAATAAGTTAAACGTTATTAAAGAGCACACATTAATTATTATGTATACCAAAGGTCACCCACGTATGTCAGAAAATAAGTTAAACGTTATTAAAGAGCACACATTAATTATTATGCATACCAAAGGTCACCTAATATGTATGTCAGAAAATAAGTTAAACGTTATTAAAGAGCACCCATTAATTATTATGCATACCAAAGGTCACCTAATATGTATGTCAGAAAATAAGTTAAACGTTATTAAAGAGCACCCATTAATTATTATGCATACTAAAGGTCACCTAATATGTATGTCAGAAAATAAGTTAAACGTTATTAAAGAGCACACATTAATTATTATGTATACCAAAGGTCACCTAATATGTATGTCAGAAATAAGTTAAACGTTATTAAAGAGCACACATTAATTATTATGTATACCAAAGGTCACCTAATATGTATGTCAGAAAATAAGTTAAACGTTATTAAAGAGCACTCCATTAATTATTATGCATACCAAAGGTCACCTAATATGTATGTCAGAAAATAAGTTAAACGTTATTAAAGAGCACCTATTAATTATTATGTATACCAAAGGTCACCTAATATGTATGTCAGGAAAATGTTAAACGTTATTAAAGTGCACCCATTAATTATTATGCATACCAAAGGTCACCTAATATGTATGTCAGAAAATAAGTTAAACGTTATTAAAGAGCACACATTAATTATTATGCATACCAAAGGTCACCTAATATGTATGTCAGAAAATAAGTTAAACGTTATTAAAGAGCACACATTAATTATTATGCATACCAAAGGTCACCTAATATGTATGTCAGAAAATAAGTTAAACGTTATTAAAGAGCACCCATTAATTATTATGTATACCAAAGGTCACCTAATATGTATGTCAGAAAATAAGTTAAACGTTATTAAAGAGCACCCATTAATTATTATGCATACCAAAGGTCACCTAATATGTATGTCAGAAAATAAGTTAAACGTTATTAAAGAGCACACATTAATTATTATGCATACCAAAGGTCACCTAATATGTATGTCAGAAAATAAGTTAAACGTTATTAAAGAGCACCCATTAATTATTATGCATACCAAAGGTCACCTAATATGTATGTCAGAAAATAAGTTAAACGTTATTAAAGAGCACACATTAATTATTATGTATACCAAAGGTCACCTAATATGTATGTCAGAAAATAAGTTAAACGTTATTAAAGAGCACACATTAATTATTATGTATACCAAAGGTCACCTAATATGTATGTCAGAAAATAAGTTAAACGTTATTAAAGAGCACACATTAATTATTATGCATACCAAAGGTCACCTAATATGTATGTCAGAAAATAAGTTAAACGTTATTAAAGAGCACCCATTAATTATTATGCATACCAAAGGTCACCTAATATGTATGTCAGAAAATAAGTTAAACGTTATTAAAGAGCACCCATTAATTATTATGCATACCAAAGGTCACCTAATATGTATGTCAGAAAATAAGTTAAACGTTATTAAAGAGCACACATTAATTATTATGCATACCAAAGGTCACCTAATATGTATGTCAGAAAATAAGTTAAACGTTATTAAAGAGCACACATTAATTATTATGCATACCAAAGGTCACCTAATATGTATGTCAGAAAATAAGTTAAACGTTATTAAAGTGCACCCATTAATTATTATGCATACCAAAGGTCACCTAATATGTATGTCAGAAAATAAGTTAAACGTTATTAAGCACACATTAATTATTATGCATACCAAAGGTCACCTAATATGTATGTCAGAAAATAAGTTAAACGTTATTAAAGAGCACCCATTAATTATTATGCATACCAAAGGTCACCTAATATGTATGTCAGAAAATAAGTTAAACGTTATTAAAGAGCACACATTAATTATTATGTATACCAAAGGTCACCTAATATGTATTAAGTCAGAAAAATAAGTTAAACGTTATTAAAGAGCACACATTAATTATTATGTATACCAAAGGTCACCTAATATGTATGTCAGAAAATAAGTTAAACGTTATTAAAGAGCACACATTAATTATTATGCATACCAAAGGTCACCTAATATGTATGTCAGAAAATAAGTTAAACGTTATTAAAGAGCACCCATTAATTATTATGCATACCAAAGGTCACCTAATATGTATGTCAGAAAATAAGTTAAACGTTATTAAAGAGCACCCATTAATTATTATGCATACCAAAGGTCACCTAATATGTATGTCAGAAAATAAGTTAAACGTTATTAAAGAGCACACATTAATTATTATGTATACCAAAGGTCACCTAATATGTATCAGAAAATAAGTTAAACGTTATTAAAGAGCACCCATTAATTATTATGTATACCAAAGGTCACCTAATATGTATGTCAGAAAATAAGTTAAACGTTATTAAAGAGCACACATTAATTATTATGCATACCAAAGGTCACCTAATATGTATGTCAGAAAATAAGTTAAACGTTATTAAAGAGCACCCATTAATTATTATGCATACCAAAGGTCACCTAATATGTATGTCAGAAAATAAGTTAAACGTTATTAAAGAGCACCCATTAATTATTATGCATACCAAAGGTCACCTAATATGTATGTCAGAAAATAAGTTAAACGTTATTAAAGAGCACACATTAATTATTATGTATACCAAAGGTCACCTAATATGTATGTCAGAAAATAAGTTAAACGTTATTAAAGAGCACACATTAATTATTATGCATACCAAAGGTCGTCTTAATATGTATGTCAGAAAATAAGTTAAACGTTATTAAAGAGCACACATTAATTATTATGTATACCAAAGGTCAGCTAATATGTATGTCAGAAAATAAGTTAAACGTTATTAAAGAGCACACATTAATTATTATGCATACCAAAGGTCACCTAATATGTATGTCAGAAAATAAGTTAAACGTTATTAAAGAGCACACATTAATTATTATGCATACCAAAGGTCACCTAATATGTATGTCAGAAAATAAGTTAAACGTTATTAAAGAGCACACATTAATTATTATGTATACCAAAGGTCACCTAATATGTATGTCAGAAAATAAGTTAAACGTTATTAAAGAGCACCCATTAATTATTATGCATACCAAAGGTCACCTAATATGTATGTCAGAAAATAAGTTAAACGTTATTAAAGAGCACACATTAATTATTATGTATACCAAAGGTCAGCTAATATGTATGTCAGAAAATAAGTTAAACGTTATTAAAGAGCACACATTAATTATTATGCATACCAAAGGTCACCTAATATGTATGTCAGAAAATAAGTTAAACGTTATTAAAGAGCACACATTAATTATTATGTATACCAAAGGTCAGCTAATATGTATGTCAGAAAATAAGTTAAACGTTATTAAAGAGCACACATTAATTATTATGCATACCAAAGGTCACCTAATATGTATGTCAGAAAATAAAAGTTAAACGTTATTAAAGAGCACACATTAATTATTATGCATACCAAAGGTCACTTAATATGTATGTCAGAAAATAAGTTAAACGTTATTAAAGAGCACACATTAATTATTATGCATACCAAAGGTCACCTAATATGTATGTCAGAAAATAAGTTAAACGTTATTAAAGAGCACACATTAATTATTATGTATACCAAAGGTCACCTAATATGTATGTCAGAAAATAAGTTAAACGTTATTAAAGAGCACCCATTAATTATTATGCATACCAAAGGTCACCTAATATGTATGTCAGAAAATAAGTTAAACGTTATTAAAGAGCACACATTAATTATTATGTATACCAAAGGTCAGCTAATATGTATGTCAGAAAATAAGTTAAACGTTATTAAAGAGCACACATTAATTATTATGCATACCAAAGGTCACCTAATATGTATGTCAGAAAATAAGTTAAACGTTATTAAAGAGCACACATTAATTATTATGTATACCAAAGGTCAGCTAATATGTATGTCAGAAAATAAGTTAAACGTTATTAAAGAGCACACATTAATTATTATGCATACCAAAGGTCACCTAATATGTATGTCAGAAAATAAGTTAAACGTTATTAAAGAGCACACATTAATTATTATGCATACCAAAGGTCACCTAATATGTATGTCAGAAAATAAGTTAAACGTTATTAAAGAGCACACATTAATTATTATGCATACCAAAGGTCACCTAAGTATGTCAGAAAATAAGTTAAACGTTATTAAAGAGCACACATTAATTATTATGTATACCAAAGGTCAGCTACTTTTATGTATGTCAGAAAATAAGTTAAACGTTATTAAAGAGCACACATTAATTATTATGCATACCAAAGGTCACCTAATATGTATGTCAGAAAATAAGTTAAACGTTATTAACTATTATGTATACCAAAGGTCAGCTAATATGTATGTCAGAAAATAAGTTAAACGTTATTAAAGAGCACACATTAATTATTATGCATACCAAAGGTCACCTAATATGTATGTCAGAAAATAAGTTAAACGTTTTTAAAGAGCACACATTAATTATTATGCATACCAAAGGTCACCTAATATGTATGTCAGAAAATAAGTTAAACGTTATTAAAGAGCACACATTAATTATTATGTATACCAAAGGTCACCTAATAT
Organism: Ascarosepion bandense; assembly: GCA_037127315.1. NCBI lineage: Eukaryota > Metazoa > Mollusca > Cephalopoda > Sepiida > Sepiidae > Ascarosepion > Ascarosepion bandense. The sequence continues at coordinate 3,912 of JBBBDQ010019743.1, read as the reverse complement.
GTATGTCAGAAAATAAGTTAAACGTTATTAAAGAGCACACATTAATTATTATGCATACCAAAGGTCACCTAATATGTATGTCAGAAAATAAGTTAAACGTTATTAAAGAGCACATTAATTATTATGCATACCAAAGGTCACTCAATATGTATGTCAGAAAATAAGTTAAACGTTATTAAAGAGCACACATTAATTATTATGCATACCAAAGGTCACCTAATATGTATGTCAGAAAATAAGTTAAACGTTATTAAAGAGCACACATTAATTATTATGCATACCAAAGGTCACCTAATATGTATGTCAGAAAATAAGTTAAACGTTATTAAAGAGCACACATTAATTATTATGCATACCAAAGGTCACCTAATATGTATGTCAGAAAATAAGTTAAACGTTATTAAAGAGCACACATTAATTATTATGCATACCAAAGGTCACCTAATATGTATGTCAGAAAATAAGTTAAACGTTATTAAAGAGCAACACATTAATTATTATGTATACCAAAGGTCAGCTAATATGTATGTCAGAAAATAAGTTAAACGTTATTAAAGAGCACACATTAATTATTATGCATACCAAAGGTCACCTAATATGTATGTCAGAAAATAAGTTAAACGTTATTAAAGAGCACACATTAATTATTATGTATACCAAAGGTCAGCTAATATGTATGTCAGAAAATAAGTTAAACGTTATTAAAGAGCACACATTAATTATTATGCATACCAAAGGTCACCTAATATGTATGTCAGAAAATAAGTTAAACGTTATTAAAGAGCACACATTAATTATTATGTATACCAAAGGTCAGCTAATATGTATGTCAGAAAATAAGTTAAACGTTATTAAAGAGCACACATTAATTATTATGCATACCAAAGGTCACCTAATATGTATGTCAGAAAATAAGTTAAACGTTATTAAAGAGCACACATTAATTATTATGCATACCAAAGGTCACCTAATATGTATGTCAGAAAATAAGTTAAACGTTATTAAAGAGCACACATTAATTATTATGCATACCAAAGGTCACCTAATATGTATGTCAGAAAATAAGTTAAACGTTATTAAAGAGCACACATTAATTATTATGCATACCAAAGGTCACCTAATATGTATGTCAGAAATAAGTTAAACGTTATTAAAGAGCACACATTAATTATTATGTATACCAAAGGTCAGCTAATATGTATGTCAGAAAATAAGTTAAACGTTATTAAAGAGCACATTAATTATTATGCATACTAAAGGTCACCTAATATGTATGTCAGAAAATAAGTTAAACGTTATTAAAGAGCACACATTAATTATTATGTATACCAAAGGTCACCTAATATGTATGTCAGAAAATAAGTTAAACGTTATTAAAGAGCACCCATTAATTATTATGCATACCAAAGGTCACCTAATATGTATGTCAGAAAATAAGTTAAACGTTATTAAAGAGCACACATTAATTATTATGTATACCAAAGGTCAGCTAATATGTATGTCAGAAAATAAGTTAAACGTTATTAAAGAGCACACATTAATTATTATGCATACCAAAGGTCACCTAATATGTATGTCAGAAAATAAGTTAAACGTTATTAAAGAGCACACATTAATTATTATGTATACCAGTCAGCTAATATGTGTCAGAAAATAAGTTAAACGTTATTAAAGAGCACACATTAATTATTATGCATACCAAAGGTCACCTAATATGTATGTCAGAAAATAAGTTAAACGTTATTAAAGAGCACACATTAATTATTATGCATACCAAAGGTCACCTAATATGTATGTCAGAAAATAAGTTAAACGCTATTAAAGAGCACACATTAATTATTATGTATACCAAAGGTCACCTAATATGTATGTCAGAAAATAAGTTAAACGTTATTAAAGAGCACACATTAATTATTATGCATACCAAAGGTCACCTAATATGTATGTCAGAAAATAAGCTAAACGTTATTAAAGAGCACACATTAATTATTATGCATACCAAAGGTCACCTAATATGTATGTCAGAAAATAAGTTAAACGTTATTAAAGAGCACACATTAATTATTATGCATACCAAAGGTCACCTAATATGTATGTCAGAAAATAAGTTAAACGTTATTAAAGAGCACACATTAATTATTATGCATACCAAAGGTCACCTAATATGTATGTCAGAAAATAAGTTAAACGTTATTAAAGAGCACACATTAATTATTATGCATACCAAAGGTCACCTAATATGTATGTCAGAAAATAAGTTAAACGTTATTAAAGAGCACACATTAATTATTATGCATACCAAAGGTCACCTAATATGTATGTCAGAAAATAAGTTAAACGTTATTAAAGAGCACACATTAATTATTATGCATACCAAAGGTCACCTAATATGTATGTCAGAAAATAAGTTAAACGTTATTAAAGAGCACACATTAATTATTATGCATACCAAAGGTCACCTAATATGTATGTCAGAAAATAAGTTAAACGTTATTAAAGATACACACATTAATTATTATGCATACCAAAGGTCACCTAATATGTATGTCAGAAAATAAGTTAAACGTTATTAAAGAGCACACATTAATTATTATGCATACCAAAGGTTTACCTAATATGTATGTCAGAAAATAAGTTAAACGTTATTAAAGAGCACACATTAATTATTATGCATACCAAAGGTCACCTAATATGTATGTCAGAAAATAAGTTAAACGTTATTAAAGAGCACACATTAATTATTATGCATACCAAAGGTCACCTAATATGTATGTCAGAAAATAAGTTAAACGCTATTAAAGAGCACACATTAATTATTATGTATACCAAAGGTCACCTAATATGTATGTCAGAAAATAAGTTAAATTATTAAAGAGCACACATTAATTATTATGCATACCAAAGGTCACCTAATATGTATGTCAGAAAATAAGTTAAACGTTATTAAAGAGCACACATTAATTATTATGCATACCAAAGGTCACCTAATATGTATGTCAGAAAATAAGTTAAACGTTATTAAAGAGCACACATTAATTATTATGCATACCAAAGGTCACCTAATATGTATGTCAGAAAATAAGTTAAACGTTATTAAAGAGCACACATTAATTATTATGCATACCAAAGGTCACCTAATATGTATGTCAGAAAATAAGTTAAACGTTATTAAAGAGCACACATTAATTATTATGCATACCAAAGGTCACCTAATATGTATGTCAGAAAATAAGTTAAACGTTATTAAAGAGCACACATTAATTATTATGCATACCAAAGGTCACCTAATATGTATGTCAGAAAATAAGTTAAACGTTATTAAAGAGCACACATTAATTATTATGCATACCAAAGGTCACCTAATATGTATGTCAGAAAATAAGTTAAACGTTATTAAAGAGCACACATTAATTATTATGCATACCAAAGGTCACCTAATATGTATGTCAGAAAATAAGTTAAACGTTATTAAAGAGCACACATTAATTATTATGCATACCAAATACCACCTAATATGTATGTCAGAAAATAAGTTAAACGTTATTAAAGAGCACACATTAATTATTATGCATACCAAAGGTCACCTAATATGTATGTCAGAAAATAAGTTAAACGTTATTAAAGAGCACACATTAATTATTATGCATACCAAAGGTCACCTAATATGTATGTCAGAAAACTAAACGTTATTAAAGAGCACACATTAATTATTATGCATACCAAAGGTCACCTAATATGTATGTCAGAAAATAAGTTAAACGTTATTAAAGAGCACCATTAATTATTATGCATACCAAAGGTCACCTAATATGTATGTCAGAAAATAAGTTAAACGTTATTAAAGAGCACACATTAATTATTATGCATACCAAAGGTCACCTAATATGTATGTCAGAAAATAAGTTAAACGTT
>JBBBDQ010019739.1:0-10277 GCA_037127315.1 Ascarosepion bandense | reverse complement strand
CGACTTCATTTGGGTCGATTTTGCGAGCCCACCATATCAACAATTGCTGCGCCTAATGCGATCTCTTCCTCATGTCGACTTCATTTGGGTCGATTTTTTGCGAGCCCACCGAAGTTCATCACGGCTGTTGCGCCTAATGCGATTCTTCTCATGTCGACTTCATTTTGGGTCGATTTGCGAGCCCACCATAGTTCATCATTAATGATGCGCCTAATGCGATTCCTCTCATGTCGACTTCATTTGGTCGATTTTGCGAGCCACTATAGTTCATCATTAACGATGCGCCTAATGCGATTCCTCTCATGTCGACTTCATTTGGAGTCGATTTTGCGAGCCCACTATAGTTCATCATTAATGTTGCGCCTAATGTGATCTCTTCCTCATGTTTAATTTCCATTTGGGTCGATTTTGCGAGCCCACTATAGTTCATCATTAATGATGCGCTGAACAACATCTCTTCCTCAGCAGTCGACTTCATTTGGGTCGATTTTGCGAGCCCACTATAGTTCATCATTAACGATGCGCCTAATGCGATCTCTTCCTCATGTCGACTTCATTTGGGTCGATTTTGCGAGCCCACCATAGTTCATCATTAATGTTGCGCCTAATGCGATCTCTTCCTCATGCTCAATTTCGCATTTAATGACTTGCGAGCCCACTATAGTTCATCATTAACGATGCGCCTAATGCGATCTCTTCCTCATGTCGACTTCATTTGGGTCGATTTCAGAGCTCCACTATAGTTCATCATTAATGTTGCGCCTAATGCGATCTCTTCATGTCGACTTCATTTGGCTTGATCATAGCCCATATAGTTCATCATTAACGATGCTCAATATGATCTCTTCTCATGTCGACTTCATTTGGGTCGATTTTGCGAGCCCACTATAGTTCATCATTAATGTTGCGCTCAATGCGATTCTCTTCCTCATGTCGACTTCATTTGGGTCGATTTTGCGAGCCCACTATAGTTCATCATTAATGATGCGCCTAATGCGATCTCTCATGTCGACTTCATTTGGGTCGATTTTTAGTGAGCCCACTATAGTTCATCATTAACGATGCGCCTAATGCGATCTCTTCCTCATGTCGACTTCATTTGGGTCGATTTTGCGCCCACTATAGTTCATCATTAATGTTACGCCTAATGCGATCTCTTCCTCATGTCGACTTCATTTGGGTCGATTTTGCGAGCCCACTATAGTTCATCATTAACGATGCGCCTAATGCGATCTCTTCCTCATGTTGATTCTACTTGGGTCGATTTTTTTGCGAGCTCACCATAGTTCATCATTAATGTTGCGCTCAATGCGATCTTCCTCATGTCGACTTCATTTGGGTCGATTTTGCGAGCCCACTATAGTTCATCATTAACGATGCGCTCAATGCGATCTCTTCCTCATGTCGACTCTATTTGGGTCGATTTTGCGAGCCCACTATAGTTCATCATTAATGTTGCGTCAATGCGATCTTCCGCGTCGACTTCATTTGGGTCGATTTTGCGAGCCCACTATAGTTCATCATTAATGATGCGCTCAATGCGATCTCTTCCTCATGTCGACTTCATTTTGGGTCGACTTTGCGAGCCCACTATAGTTCATCATTAATGATGCGCCTAATGCGATCTCTTCCTCATGTCGACTTCATTTACCGGATTTTGCGAGCCCACTATAGTTCATCAATAACGATGCGCCTAATGCGATCTCTTCCTCATGTCGACTTACTAATGATTTTAAGAGCCCATCATAGTTCATCATTACCAGTCAATGCGATTCCTTCTCGATGGCTGACTCCATTTGGTCGATTTTGCGAGCCCACTATAGTTCATCATTAACGATGCGCCTAATGCGATCTCTTCTCATGTCGACTTCATTTGGGTCGATTTTGCGAGCCCATCATAGTTCATCATTAACGATGCGCTTAATGCGATCTCTTCTCATGTCGACTTCATTTTGGTCGATTTTATGAGCCCACTATAGTTCATCATTAATGTTGCGCTCAATGCGACCTTCTCATGTCAATTCATTTGTCGATTTTGCGAGCTCATTTTATAGTTCATCATTGAATGATGCGCCTAATGCGATCTCTTCCTCATGTCGACTTCATTTGGTCAGATTTTGCGAGCCCACTATAGTCTATCATTAACGATGCGCCTTAATGCGCGATCTTCCTCGCGTCGACTTCATTTGGGTCGATTTTGCGAGCCCACTATAGTTCATCATTAATGTTGCGCCTAATGCGATTCCTCTCATGTCGACTTCATTTGGGTCGATTTCAGAGCTCACGAGAATACCATTGAATGATGCGCCTAATGCGATCTCTCTTCTCATGTCGACTTCATTTGGGTCGATTTTGCGAGCTCACTATAGTTCATCATTAACGATGCGGTCAACGTGATCTCTTCCTCATGTCGATCATTTGGGTCGATTTCATGAGTTCATTTGCAGTTCTTCATCATTAATGTTGCGCCTAATGCGATCTCTTCTCATGTCGACTTCATTTAGTCGATTTTGCGAGCCCACCATAGTTCATCATTAACGATGCGCCTAATGCGATCTCTTCCTCATGTCGACTTCATTTGGGTCGATTTTATGAGCCCACTATAGTTCATCATAATAATGACAGCCGCATGCGATCTCTTCCTCATGTCGACTTCATTTGGGTCGATTTTGCGAGCCCACTATAGTTCATCATTAACGATGCGCTCAATGCTATCTTTCCATGTCGATCATTTGGGCTCAGATCAAGAGCCCACTATAGTTCATCATTAATGTTGCGCTCAATGCGATCTCTTCCTCATGTCGACTTCATTTGGGTCGATTTGTTTCCACTGTAGCTTTCATCATTAGCATGCGCCCATGCGAGATCTCTTCCTCATGTCGACTCTATCAATGATTTTGCGAGCCCACTATAGTTCATCATTACGATGCGCCTAATGCGATCTCTTCCTCATGTCGACTTCATTTGGGTCGACTTTGCGAGCTCCACTATAGTTCATCATTAATGATGCGCTCAATGCGATCTCTTCCTCATGTCGACTTCATTTGGGTCGATTTTGCGAGCCCACTATAGTTCATCATTAACGATGCGCCTAATGCGATCTCTTCCCTCATGTCGACTTCATTTGGGTCGATTTTGCGAGCCCACTATAGTTCATCAATGATGTCAATGCGATCTTCCCATGTCAATTTCCATTTGGTCGATTTTATGAGCCCACTATAGCCCATCATTAATGTTGCGCTCGTCGCGATCTTCTTCCATGTCGACTTCATTTGGGTCGATTTTGTTTCTACTATAGTTCATCATTAACGATGCGCCTAATGCGATCTCTTCCTCATGTCGACTTCATTTGTCATTGATTTTGCGAGCCTAGTTTGCAGTTCATCATTAATGATGCGCCTAATGCGATCTTCTCATGTCGACTTCATTTAAATGATTTTTTACAGCCCAATACAGTTCATCATTAATGTTGCGCCTAATGCGATCTCTTCCTCATGTCGACTTCATTTGGGTCGATTTTGCGAGCCCACCATAGTTCATCATTAACGATGCGCTCAATGCGATCTCTTCCTCACAATGACTCTTCATTTGGGTCGATTTTGCGAGCCCACTATAGTTCATCATTAATGATGCGCCTAATGCGATCTCTTCCTCATGTCGATTCTATTTAATATTTAATTTTATGAGCTCAATTACAGTTCTATCAATAGCGTTGCGCCTAATGCGATCTCTTCCTCATGTCGACTTCATTTGGGTCGATTTTGCGAGCCCAATTATAGTTCATCATTAACGATGCGCTCAATGCGATCTCTTCCTCAAGGTCGACTTGGCCTTGGGTTTTACCTTGCGAGCCCACTATAGTTCATCATTAACGATGCGCCTAATGCGATCTCTTCCTCATGTCGACTTCATTTGGGTCGATTTGCGAGCCCACCATAGTTCATCATTAATGATGCGCTCAATGCGATCTCTTCAAGTGTCGACTTCATTTCTAATGATTTTTGCGAGCCCACTATAGTTCATCATTAATGGCGCTTCAATGCGATCTCTTCCTCATGTCAATTTCATCTAATGATTTTGAGTATTTCCACTATAGTTCATCATTAACGATGCGCCCAATGCGATCTCTTCCTCATGTCGACTTCATTTGGGTCGATTTTGCGAGCCCACTATAGTTCATCATTAACGATGCGCCTAATGCGATCTCTTCCTCATGTCGACTTCATTTGGGTCGATTTTGCGAGCCCACTATAGTTCATCATTAATGATGCGCCTAATGCGATCTTCTCATGTCGACTTCATTTGGGTCGATTCTCGGAGTGTGAGCCCACTATAGTTCATCATTAACGATGCGCCTAATGCGATCCTTCCTTCTCATGTCGACTTCATTTGGGTCGATTTTGCGAGCCCACTATAGTTCATCATTGGTATTACGCCTAATGCGATCTCTTCCTCATGTCGACTTCATTTGGGTCGATTTTGCGAGCCCACGATAGCTCATCATTAATGTTGCGCTCAATGCGATCTCTTCCCATGTCGACTTCATTTGGGTCGATTTTGTGGAGCCCACCATAGTTCATCATTACCAGCTCAGCGGGAATTTCTCCTCATGTCGACTTCATTTGGGTCGATTTTGCGAGCCCACTATAGTTCATCATTAACGATGCGCCTAATGCGATCTCTTCCTCATGTCGACCTCCATTTGGGTCGATTTTGCGAGCCCACTATAGTTCATCATTAACGACGGCAACAAATGCGATCTCTTCCTCATGTCGACTTCATTTGGGTCGATTTCAGCGAGCCCACTATAGTTCATCATTAACGATGCGCCTAATGCGATCTCTTCCTCAGCGTCGACTCCATTTTGGGCCGATTTTGCGAGCCCACTATAGTTCATCATTAACGATGCGCCTAATGCGATCTCTTCTCATGTCGACTTCTATTCGTCGATTTTGCGAGCCCACTATAGTTCATCAATAATGATGCGCCTAATGCGATCTCTTCCTCATGTCGACTTCATTCATAATGATTTGCGAGCCACCAGTTCATCATTAATGATGCGCCTAATGCGATCTCTTCTTCATGTCGACTTCATTTGGTCGATTTTGCGAGCCCACTATAGTTCATCATTAACGATGCGCCTAATGCGATCTCTTCCCTCATGTCGACTCTTCGGTTTAATGATTTTGCGAGCCCAATTATAGTTCACTGCTAATGACAGCTCAATGCGATCTCTTCCTCATGTCGACTTCATTTAAGTCGATTTTGCGAGCCCACTATAGTTCATCATTAATGATGCGCCTAATGCGATCTCTTCCTCATGTCGACTTCATTTGGGTCGATTTTGCGAGCCCACTATAGTTCATCATTAATTATGCGCCTAATGCGATCTCTTCCTCATGTCGACTTCATTTGGGTCGATTTTGCGAGCCCACTATAGTTTCATCACAACGATGCGCCCACAAAAGGACCCTTTCCATGTCGACTTCATTTGTCGAGATTTGCGAGCCCACTATAGTTCATCATTAATGATGCGCCTATCATGATCTCTTCCTCAGCAAGCCGACTTCATATTTGTCGATTTTGCGAGCCCCATCATAGTTCATCATTAACGATGCGCTCAATGCGATCTCTTCCCTCATGTCGACTTCATTTGGGTCGATTTTGCGAGCCCACTATAGTTCATCATTAACGATGCGCCTAATGCGATCTCTTCCCTCATGTCGACTTCATTTGGGTCGATTTTGCGAGCCCACTACAGTTCATCACGAACATGCGCCGTCATGATCTCTTTCCCATGTCGACTTCATTTGGGTCGATTTTATGAGCCCACCAGAATGTTCATCATTAACGATGCGCCTAATGCGATCTCTTCCCGCGTCGACTTCATTTGGTCGACTTTGTTTCACCATAGTCACTTTCCACACGATGCGCCTAATGCGATCTCTTCCTCATGTTGACTTCATTTGGGTCGATTTTGCGAGCCCACTATAGTTTATCATTAATGATGCGCCTAATGCGATCTCTTCCTCATGTCGATTTCATTTGGGCCGATTTCTGCGAGCCCACTATAGTTCATCATTAACGATGCGCCTAATGCGATCTCTTCCTCATGTCGACTTCATTTGGGTCGATTTTGCGGAGCCCACCATAGTTCATCATTAATGATGCGCCTAATGCGATCTCTTCCTCATGTTGACTTCATTTGGGTCGATTTTGCGAGCCCACTATAGTTCATCATTAACGATGCGCTCATGATCTCTTCCTCATGTCGACTTCATTTGGGTCGATTTTATGAGCCCACGCTATAGTTCATCATTAATGATGCGCCTAATGCGATCTTCCTGCTACGACTTCATTTGGGTCGATTTTGCGAGCCCACTATAGTTCATCATTAACGATGTGCCCAATGCGACCTCTTCCTCATGTCGACTTCATTTGGGTCGATTTTGGTGAGCCCATCATAGTTCATCATTAATGATGCGCCTAATGCGATCTCTTCCTCATGTTGACTTCATTTGGGTCGATTTTGCGAGCCCACTATAGTTCATCATTAATGATGCGCCTAATGCGATCTCTTCCTCATGTCGACTTCCATTTGGGTCGATTTTATGAGCCCACTATAGTTCATCATTAACGATGTGCCTAATGCGATCTCTTCCTCATGTCGACTTCATTTGGGTCGATTTTGCGAGCCCACTATAGTTCATCATTAACGATGTGCCTAATGCGATCTCTTCTCATGTCGACTTCATTTGGGTCGATTTTGCGAGCCCACTATAGTTCATCATTAACGATGTGCCTAATGCACATCTCTTCCTCATGTCGACTTCATTTAAATGATTTTATGAGCCCATCATAGTTCATCATTAATGATACGCCATCATGATTCTTCCTCATGTCGACTTCATTTGGGTCGATTTTGCGAGCCCACTATAGTTCATCATTAACGATGCGCTCAATGCGATCTCTTCCTCATGTCGACTTCATTTGGGTCGATTTTGCGAGCCCACCATAGTTCATCATTAACGATGTGCTCAATGCGATCTCTTCCTCATGTCGACTTCATTTGGGTCGATTTGCGAGCCCACCAGGCTCATCAATGATGCGCCTAATGCGACCCCTTCTGCGTCGACTTCATTTGTCGATTTTGCGAGCCCACTATAGTTCATCATTAATGATGCGCAATGCGATCTCTTCCTCATGTCGACTTCATTTGTATTGATTTTGCGAGCCCACTATAGTTCATCATTACCCGATGCGCCTAATGCGATCTCTTCCTCGTCGACTTCATTTGGTTCGATTTTGGTGAGCCCACTATAGCCATCATTAATGCTGGCGCTTCCACGTGATCTCTTCCGCGTCGACTTCTATTTGTCGATTTTGTGCGCTACTTCCTCGATTTTATAGTTCATCATTAATGATGCGCTCAATGCGATCTCTTCATGTTTCAGACTTCATTTGGGTTGATTTTATGAGCCCACTATAGTTCATCACATACGATGCGCCTAATGCGTGATCTCTTCTCATGTCGACTTCATTTAAGTCGATTTGCGAGCCCACTATAGTTCATCATTAATGTTGCGCCTAATGCGATCTCTTCCTCATGTCGACTGATGAATAGATTGCGAGCCCACTATAGTTCATCATTAACGAGCGTGTGCCTAATGCGATCTCTTCCTCATGTCGACTTATTTAAGTCGATTTTGCGAGCCCACTATAGTTCATCATTAATGATGCGCCTAATGCGATCTCTCATGTCGACTTCATTTATTGATCATGAGCCTCACTATAGTTCATCATTAACGATGCGCCTAATGCGATTCCTTCCTCATGTCGACTTTATTTACCGATTTTATGGAGCCTTCAAATTATAGTTCATCATTAACGGATGTTTAATGCGATCTCTTCTCATGTCGACTTCATTTTGGTCGATTTTGCGAGCCCACTATAGTTCATCATTAATGTTGCGCCTAATGCGATCTCTTCCTCATGTCGACTTCATTTGGGTCGATTTTGCGAGCCCACTATAGTTCATCATTAATGATGCGCCTAATGCGATCTCTTCCTCATGTCGACTTCATTTGGGTCGATTGGTCAATTATAGTTCATCATTAACGATGCGCTCAATGTTTTATCTCTTCATGTCGACTTCATTTGGGTCGACGATTTTGCGAGCCCACTATAGTTCATCATTGTATACGTTGCGCCCAATGCGATCTCTTCATGTCGATCATTTGGGTCGATTTTGCGAGCCCACTATAGTTCATCATTAATGTTGCGCCTAATGCGATCTCTTCTCATGTCGACTTCATTTGGGTCGATTTTGCGAGCCCAATTAGTTCATCATTAATGATACCACGCGGATCTCTTCTCATGTCGACTTCATTTGGGTCGATTCCTTTTTGCGAGCCCACTATAGTTCATCATTAATGATGCGCCTAATGCGATCTCTTCCTCATGTCGACTTCATTTGGGTCGATTTGCGGAGCCAATTAGTTCACTATTAATGTTGCGCCTAATGCGATCTCTTTCCTCATGTCGACTTCATTTGGGTCGATTTTGCGAGCCCACTATAGTTCATCATTAATGATGCGCCTAATGCGATCTCTTCCTCATGTCGACTTCATTTGGGTCGATTTTGCGAGCCCACTATAGTTCATCATTAACGATGCGCCTAATGCGATCTCTTCTCATGTCGACTTCATTTGGGTCGATTTTGCGAGCCCACTATAGTTCATCATTAATGTTGCGCCTAATGCGATCTCTTCCTCATGTCGACTTCATTTGGGTCGATTTTGCGAGCCCACTATAGTTCATCATTAATGATGCGCCTAATGCGATCTCTTCCTCATGTCGACTTCATTTGGGTCGATTTTGCGAGCCCACTATAGTTCATCACAGCTAATGCTGATCTCTTCCTCATGTCGGATTCTTATTTGTGGGTCGATTTTGCGAGCCCACTATAGTTCATCATTAATGATGCGCCTAATGCGATCTCTTCCTCATGTCGACTTCATTTGGGTCGATTTTGCGAGCCTCACTATAGTTCATCATTAATGTTGCGCCTAATGCGATCTCTTCCTCATGTCGACTTCATTTGGGTCGATTTTGCGAGCCCACTATAGTTCATCATTAATGATGCGCCTAATGCGATCTCTTCCTCATGTCGACTTCATTTGTCGATTTTGTGAGCCCACTATAGTTCATCATTAATGTTGCGCCTAATGCGATCTCTTCCTCATGTCGACTTCATTTGGGTCGATTTTGCGAGCCCACTATAGTTCATCATTAATGATGCGCCTAATGCGATCTCTTCCCTCATGTCGACTTCATTTGGGTCGATTTTTTTGCGAGCCCACTATAGTTCATCATTAATGTTGCGCCTAATGCGATCTCTTCTCATGTCGACTTCATTTGGGTTGATTTTGAGCCCACTATAGTTCATCACGATGTTTCCATGCGATCTTCCATGTCGACTACATTTAGTCGATTTTGCGAGCCCACTATAGTTCATCATTACGTTGCGCCTAATGCGATCTCTTCCTCATGTCGACTTCATTTGGGTCGATTTTGCGAGCCCACTTGTTCATCATTAATGATGCGCCTAATGCGATCTCTTTCCTCGTCGACTTCATTTGGGTCGATTTTGCGAGCCCACTATAGTTCATCATTAATGTTGCGCCTAATGCGATCTCTTCCCTCATGTCGACTTCATTTGGGTCGATTTTGTGAGCCCACTATAATTATCATTAATTATTTAATGATCTCTTTCCCATGTCGACTTCATTTGGTCGATTTTGCGAGCCCACTATAGTTCATCATTAATGTTGCGCCTAATGCGATCTCTTCCTCATGTCGATCAGTATTTCGGGTCGATTTTAAGGCTCTACTCATATTCATCATTGAAGATGCGCCTAATGCGATCTCCTTCCTCATGTCGACTTCATTTGTCGATTTTGCGAGCCCACCAGTTCATCATACTGCCATTCCTTCATGTCGACTTCATTTGGGTCGATTTTGCGAGGCCCATTTAGCTCATCATTAATCAATAAGTCAATGCGATCTTTCAGCGTCGACTTCATTTGAAATGATTTTGCGAGCCCACTATAGTTCATCATTAATGTTGCGCCTAATGCGATCTCTTCCTCATGTCGACTTCATTTGGGTCGATTTTGCGAGCCCACTATAGTTCATCATTAACGATGCGCCTAATGCGATCTCTCTCATGTCGACTTCATTTTGGGTCGATTTTGCGAGCCCACTATAGTTAATCA
>JBBBDQ010019724.1:0-11224 GCA_037127315.1 Ascarosepion bandense | reverse complement strand
CTGAATTCCCAAACTAAAAAACATTTTATAATATTATTGGAATTTCTTAAAGGAAGCATTAACAATTATTATTAACTTAGAACTAGTACTTTTTTCCTCATTTCTCCAGTTTTAATAACACTAGTATTAAAACCATTTAAAATCTCAATTCATAATTAAAAAATTTTATAATATTATTGGAATTTCTTAGAGAAACATTAACAATTATTATTAACTTAGAACTAGTACTTCTTTCCACTCATTTCTCTTGATTTTAATAACACTAGTATTAAAACCATTCAAAATCTCAATTCCATAACTAAAAACATCTTATAATATTGGAATTTCTTAGAGGAAGCATTAACAATTATTATTAACTTAGAACTAGTACTTCTTTCCTCATTTCTCTTGATTTTAATAACACTAGTATTAAAACCATTCAAAATCAATTCCATAACTAAAAACATCTTATAATATTATAGATTTCTTAGAGGAAGCATTAACAATTATTATTAACTTAGAACTAGTACTTCTTTCCACTCATTTCTCTTGATTTTAATAACACTAGTATTAAAACCATTCAAAATCTCAATTCCATAACTAAAAACATTTTATAATATTATTGGAATTTCTTAGAGGAAGCATTAACAATTATAATTAACTAGTACTTCTTTCCACTCATTTCTCTTGATTTTAATAACACTAGTATTAAAACCATTCAAAATCTCAATTCCATAACTAAAAACATTTTATAATATTATTAGAATTTCTTAGGAAGCATTAACAATTATTATTAACTTAGAACTAGTAATTCTTTCCACTCATTTTCTCTTGATTTTAATAACACTAGTATTAAAACCATTCAAAATCTCAATTCCATAACTAAACATCTTATAATATTGGAATTTCTTAGAGGAAGCATTAACAATTATTATTAACTTAGAACTAGTACTTCTTTCCACTCATTTCTCTTGATTTTAATAACACTAGTATTAAAACCATTCAAAATCTCAATTCCATAACTAAAAACATCTTATAATATTGGAATTTCTTAGAGGAAGCATTAACAATTATTATTAACTTAGAACTAGTACTTCTTTCCACTCATTTCTCTTGATTTTAATAACACTAGTATTAAAACCATTTAAAATCTCAATTCCATAACTAAAAACATCTTATAATATTGGAATTTCTTAGAGGAAGCATTAACAATTATTATTAACTTAGAACTAGTACTTCTTTCCACTCATTTTCTCTTGATTTTAATAACACTAGTATTAAAACCATTCAAAATCTCAATTCCATAACTAAAAACATCTTATAATATTGGAATTTCTTAGAGGAAGCATTAACAATTATTATTAACTTAGAACTAGTACTTCTTTCCACTCATTTCTCTTGATTTTAATAACACTAGTATTAAAACCATTAAAAATCTCAATTCCATAACTAAAACATCTTATAATATTGGAATTTCTTAGGAAGAGCATTAACAATTATTACTTCTTTCCACTCATTTCTCTTGATAATAACACTAGTATTAAAACCATTTCAAAAATCTCAATTCCATGACTAAAAACATCTTATAATATTGGAATTTCTTAGAGGAAGCATTAACAATTATTATTAACTTAGAACTAGTACTTCTTTCCACTCATTTCTCTTGAAGTTTTAATAACACTGTATTAAAACCATTCAAAATCTCAATTCCATAACTAAAAACATTTTATAATATTATTAGAATTTCTTAGAGGAAGCCATTAACAATTATTATTAACTTAGAACTAGTACTTCTTTCCCTCATTTCTCTTGATTTTAATAACACTAGTATTAAAACCATTCAAAATCTCAATTCCATAACTAAAAACATTTTATAATATTATTGGAATTTCTTAGAGGAAGCATTAACAATTATTATTAACTTAGAACTAGTACTTCTTTACACTCATTTCTCTTGATTTTAATAACACTAGTATTAAAACCATTCAAAATCTCAATTCCATAACTAAAAACATTTTATAATATTATTAGAATTTCTTAGAGGAAGCATTAACAATTATAGTACTTCTTTCCACTCATTTCTCTTGATTTTAATAACACTAGTATTAAAACCATTCAAAATCTCAATTCCATAGCTAAAAACATTTTATAATATTATTAGAATTTCTTAGAGGAAGCATTAACAATTATTATTAACTTAGAACTAGTACTTCTTTCCACTCATTTCTCTTGATTTTAATAACACTAGTATTAAAACCATTCAAAATCTCAATTCCATAACTAAAAACATTTTATAATATTATTAAATTTCTTAGAGGAAAGTAATTATTATTAACTTAGAACTAGTACTTCTTTCCACTCATTTCTCTTGATTTTAATAACACTAGTATTAAAACCATTCAAATCTCAATTCATAACTAAAAACATCTTATAATATTGGAATTTCTTAGAGGAAGCATTAACAATTATTATTAACTTAGAACTAGTACTTCTTTCCACTCATTTCTCTTGATTTTAATAACACTAGTATTAAAACCATTCAAAATCTCAATTCCATAACTAAAAACATTTTATAATATTATTAGAATTTCTTGAAACGTGTGAGTATTATTAACTTAGAACTAGTACTTCTTTCCACTCATTTCTCTTGATTTTAATAACACTAGTATTAAAACCATTTAAAATCTCAATTCCATAACTAAAAACATTTTATAATATTATTAGAATTTCTTAGAGGAAGCATTAACAATTATTATTAACTTAGAACTAGTACTTCTTTCCACTCATTTTCTCTTGATTTTAATAACACTAGTATTAAAACCATTCAAAATTTTCAATTCTAACTAAAAACATCTTATAATATTGGAATTTCTTAGAGGAAGCATTAACAATTATTATTAACTTAGAACTAGTACTTCTTTCCACTCATTTCTCTTGATTTTAATAACACTAGTATTAAAACCATTCAAAATCTCAATTCCATAACTTAAAACATCTTAATATTGGAATTTCTTAGAGGAAGCATTAACAATTATTATTAACTTAGAACTAGTACTTCCACTCATTTCTCTTGATTTTAATAACACTAGTATTAAAACCATTAAAAATCTCAATTCCATAACTAAAAACATCTTATAATATTGGAATTTACAACTTAGAGGAAGCATTAACAATTATTATTAACTTAGAACTAGTACTTCTTTCCACTCATTTCTCTTGATTTTAATAACACTAGTATTAAAACCATTCAAAATCTCAATTCCATAACTAAAAACATCTTATAATATTGGAATTTCTTAGAGGAAGCATTAACAATTATTATTAACTTAGAACTAGTACTTCTTTCCACTCATTTCTCTTGGTTACAATAACACTAGTATTAAAACCATTCAAAATCTCAATTCCATAACTAAAAAGCTTATCTTATAATATTGGAATTTCTTAGAGGAAGCATTAACAATTATTATTAACTTAGAACTAGTACTTCTTTCCACTCATTTCTCTTGATTTTAATAACACTAGTATTAAAACCATTCAAAATCTCAATTCCATGACTAAAAACATCTTATAATATTGGAATTTCTTAGAGGAAGCATTAACAATTATTATTAACTTAGAACTAGTACTTCTCCTCATTCTTGATTTTAATAACACTAGTATTAAAACCATTCAAAATCTCAATTCCATAACTAAAAACATTTTTATAATATTATTAAATTTCTTAGAGGAAGCATTAACAATTATTATTAACTTAGAACTGTTACTTCTTTCACTCATTTCTCTTGATTTTAATAACACTAGTATTAAAACCATTCAAAATCTCAATTCCATAACTAAAAACATTTTATAATATTATTGGAATTTCTTAGAGGAAGCATTAACAATTATTATTAGAACTAGTACTTCTTTACACTCATTTCTCTTGATTTTAATAACACTAGTATTAAAACCATTCAAAATCTCAATTCCATAACTAAAAACATTTTATAATATTATTAGAATTTTCTTAGAGGAAGCATTAACGAATTGTAATTAGTACTTCTTTCCACTCATTTCTCTTGATTTTAATAACACTAGTATTAAAACCATTCAAAATCTCAATTCCATAACTAAAAACATTTTATAATATTATTAGAATTTCTTAGAGGAAGCATTAACAATTATTATTAACTTAGAACTAGTACTTCTTTCCACTCATTTCTCTTGATTTTAATAACACTAGTATTAAAACCATTCAAAATCTCAATTCCATAACTAAAAACATTTTATAATATTATTAAATTTCTTAGAGAAGTAACAATTATTATTAACTTAGAACTAGTACTTCTTTCCACTCATTTTCTCTTGATTTTAATAACACTAGTATTAAAACCATTCAAAATCTCAATTCCATAACTAAAAACATCTTATAATATTGGAATTTCTTAAGAGAGGAAGCATTAACAATTATTATTAACTTAGAGTGTACTTCTTTCCACTCATTTCTCTTGATTTTTAATAACACTAGTATTAAAACCATTCAAAATCTCAATTCCATAACTAAAAACATTTTATAATATTATTAAATTTCTTAGAGGAAGCATTAACAATTATTATTAACTTAGAACTAGTACTTCTTTCCACTCATTTCTCTTGATTTTAATAACACTAGTATTAAAACCATTCAAAATCTCAATTCCATAACTAAAAACATTTTATAATATTATTAGAATTTCTTAGAGGAAACATTGTAATTATTATTAACTTAGAACTAGTACTTCTTTCCACTCATTTCTCTTGATTTTAACTAGTATTAAAACCATTCAAAATTTCAATTCCATAACTAAAAACATCTTATAATATTGGAATTTCTTAGAGGAAGCATTAACAATTATTATTAACTTAGAACTAGTACTTTCCACTCATTTCTCTTGATTTTAATAACACTAGTATTAAAACCATTCAAAATCTCAATTCCATAACTAAAAACATCTTATAATATTGGAATTTCTTAGAGGAAGCATTAACAATTATTATTAACTTAGAACTAGTACTTCTTTCCACTCATTTCTCTTGATTTTAATAACACTAGTATTAAAACCATTCAAAATCTCAATTCCATAACTAAAAACATTTTATAATATTATTAGAATTTCTTAGAGGAAGCATTAACAATTATTATTAACTTAGAACTAGTACTTCTTTCTACTCATTTCTCTTGATTTTAATAACACTAGTGACAAACCATTCAATCTCAATTCCATAACTAAAAACATTTTATAATATTATTGGAATTTCTTAGAGGAAGCATTAAACAATTATTATTAACTTAGAACTAGTACTTCTTTCCACTCATTTATATCTTGATTTTAATAACACTAGTATTAAAACCATTCAAAATCTCAATTCCATAACTAAAAACATTTTATAATATTATTAGAATTTCTTAGAAGCATTAACAATTATAATTAACTTAGAACTAGTACTTCTTTCCACTCATTTCTCTTGATTTTAATAACTTGCTAGTGTTAAACCATTCAAAATCTCAATTCCATAACTAAAAACATTTTATAATATTATTAAATTTCTTAGAGGAAGCATTAACAATTATTATTAACTTAGAACTAGTACTTCTTTTCACTCATTTCTCTTGATTTTAATAACACTAGTATTAAAACCATTCCAAATCTCAATTCCATAACTAAAAACATCTTATAATATTGGAATTTCTTAGAGGAAGCATTAACAATTATTATTAACTTAGAACTAGTACTTCTTTCCACTCATTTCTCTTGATTTTAATAACACTGAAGTATTAAAACCATTCAAAATCTCAATTCCATAACTAAAAACATTTTATAATATTATTAGAATTTCTTAGAGGAAGCATTAACAATTATTATTAACTTAGAACTAGTACTTCTTTACACTCATTTCTCTTGATTTTAATAACACTAGTATTAAAACCATTCAAAATCTCAATTCCATAACTAAAAACATCTTATAATATTGAATTTCTTAGAGGAAGCATTAACAATTATTATTAACTTAGAACTAGTACTTCTTTCCACTCATTTCTCTTGATTTTAATAACACTAGTATTAAAACCATTCAAAATCTCAATTCCATAACTAAAAACATTTTATAATATTATTAGAATTTCTTAGAGGAAGCATTAACAATTATAATTAACTTAGAACTAGTACTTCTTTCCACTCATTTTCTCTTTGATTTTAATAACACTAGTATTAAAACCATTTCAAAAATCTCAATTCCATAACTAAAAACATTTTATAATATTATTAAATTTCTTAGAGGAAGCATTAACAATTATTATTAACTTAGAACTAGTACTTCTTTCCACTCATTTCTCTTGATTTTAATAACACTAGTATTAAAACCATTCAAAATAATTCCATAACTAAAAACATCTTATAATATTGGAATTTCTTAGAGGAAGCATTAACAATTATTATTAACTTAAGAACTAATTACTTCTTTCCACTCATTTCTCTTGATTTTAATAACACTAGTATTAAAACCATTCAGAATCTCAATTCCATAACTAAAAACATTTTATAATATTAATAGAATTTCTTAGAGGAAGCATTAATTATTATTAACTTAGAACTAGTACTTCTTCTCATTTCTCTTGATTTTAATAACACTAGTATTAAAACCATTCAAAATCTCAATTCCATAACTAAAAACATCTTATAATATTGGAATTTCTTAAGAGGAAGCATGACAATTATTATTAACTTAGAACTAGTACTTCTTTCCACTCATTTCTCTTGATTTTAATAACACTAGTATTAAAACCATTCAAAATCTCAATTCCATAACTAAAAACAATTTATAATATTATTGGAATTTCTTAGAGGAAGCATTAACAATTATTATTAACTTAGAACTAGTACTTCTTTCCACTCATTTCTCTTGATTTTAATAACACTAGTATTAAAACCATTCAAAATCTCAATTCCATAACTAAAAACATTTTATAATATTATTAGAATTTCTTAGAGGAAACATTAACAATTATTATTAACTTAGAACTAGTACTTCTTTCCACTCATTTCTCTTGATTTAACACTAGTATTAAAACCATTCAAAATCTCAATTCCATAACTAAAAACATTTTATAATATTATTAGAATTTCTTAGAGGAAGCATTAACAATTATTATTAACTTAGAACTAGTACTTCTTTCCACTCATTTCTCTTGATTTTAATAACACTAGTATTAAAACCATTCAAAATCTCAATTCCATAACTAAAAACATTTTATAATATTATTAGAATTTCTTAGAGGAAGCATTAACAATTATTATTAACTTAGAACTAGTACTTCTTTCCACTCATTTCTCTTGATTTTAATAACACTAGTATTAAAACCATTCAAAATCTCAATTCCATAACTAAAAACATCTTATAATATTGGAATTTCTTAGAGGAAGCATTAACAATTATTATTAACTTAGAACTAGTACTTCTTTCCTCATTTCTCTTGATTTAATAACACTAGTAGTAAAACCATTCAAAATCTCCAATTCCATAACTAAAAACATTTTATAATATTATTGAATTTCTTAGAGGAAACATTAACAATTATAATTAACTTAGAACTAGTACTTCTTTCCACTCATTTCTCTTGATTTTAATAACACTAGTATTAAAACCATTCAAAATCTCAATTCCATAACTAAAAACATTTTATAATATTATTAGAATTTCTTAGAGGAAGCATTAACAATTATTATTAACTTAGAACTAGTACTTCTTTCCACTCATTTCTCTTGATTTTAATAACACTAGTATTAAAACCATTCAAAATCTCAATTCCATAACTGAAAACATTTTATAATATTATTAGAATTTCTTAGAGGAAGCATTAACAATTATTATTAACTTAGAACTAGTACTTCTTTCCACTAATAACACTAGTATTAAAACCATTCAAAATCTCAATTCCATAACTAAAAACATTTTATAATATAATTAGAATTTCTTAGAGGAAGCATTAACAATTATTATTAACTTAGAACTAGTACTTCTTTCCACTCATTTCTCTTGATTTTAATAACACTAGTATTAAAACCATTCAAAATCTCAATTCATAACTAAAAACATTTTATAATATTATTAGAATTTCTCTAGAGGAAGTAACAATTATTATTAACTTAGAACTAGTACTTCTTTCCACTCATTTCTCTTGATTTTAATAACACTAGTATTAAAACCATTCAAAATCTCAATTCCATAACTAAAAACATTTTATAATATTATTGGAATTTCTTAGGAGAAACGTAACAATTATTATTAACTTAGAACTAGTACTTCTTTCCACTCATTTCTCTTGATTTTAATAACACAGTATTAAAACCATTCAAAATCTCAATTCCATAACTAAAAACATTTTATAATATTATTGGAATTTCTTAGAGGAAGCATTAACAATTATTATTAACTTAGAACTAGTACTTCTTTCCACTCATTTCTCTTGATTTTAATAACACTAGTATTAAAACCATTCAAAATCTCAATTCCATAACTAAAAACATTTTATAATATTATTGGAATTTCTTAGAGGAAGTATTAACAATTATTATTAACTTAGAACTAGTACTTCTTTCCACTCATTTCTCTTGATTTCAATAACACTAGTATTAAAACCATTCAAAATCTCAATTCCATAACTAAAAACATTTTATAATATTATTAGAATTTCTTAGAGGAAACAGCCAGCAATTATTATTAACTTAGAACTAGTACTTCTTTCCACTCATTTCTCTTGATTTTAATAACACTGATATTAAAACCATTCAAAATCTCAACCATAACTAAAAACATTTTATAATATTATTGGAATTTGAGAAGCATTAACAATTATTATTAACTTAGAACTAGTACTTCTTTCCACTCATTTCTCTTGATTTTTTAATAACACTAGTATTAAAACCATTCAAAATCTCAATTCCATAACTAAAAACATTTTATAATATTATTGGAATTTCTTAGAGAAACATTAAGAATTATTATTAACTTAGAACTAGTACTTCTTTCCACTCATTTCTCTTGATTTTAATAACACTAGTATTAAAACCATTCAAAATCTCAATTCCATAACTAAAAACATTTTATAATATTGGAATTTCTTAGAGGAAGCATTAACAATTACTATTAACTTAGAACTAGTACTTCTTTCCACTCATTTCTCTTGATTTTAATAACACTAGTATTAAAACCATTCAAAATCTCAATTCCATAACTAAAAATAATTTATAATATTATTGGAATTTCTTAGAGGAAGCATTAACAATTATTATTAACTTAGAACTAGTACTTCTTTCCACTCATTTCTCTTGATTTAATAACACTAGTATTAAAACCATTCAAAATCTCAATTCCATAACTAAAAACATTTTATAATATTATTAGAATTTCTTAGAGGAAGCATTAACAATTATTATTAACTTAGAACTAGTACTTCTTTCCACTCATTTCTCTTGATTTTAATAACACTAGTATTAAAACCATTCAAAATCTCAATTCCATAACTAAAAACATTTTATAATATTATTAGAATTTCTTAGAGGAAGCATTAACAATTATTATTAACTTAGAACTAGTACTTCTTTCCACTCATTTCTCTTGATTTTAATAACACTAGTATTAAAACCATTCAAAATCTCAATTCCATAACTAAACATTTTATAATATTATTAGAATTTCTTAAGAGAGAGCATTAACAATTATTATTAACTTAGAACTAGTACTTCTTTCCACTCATTTCTCTTGATTTTAATAACACTAGTATTAAAACCAGTCAAAATCTCAATTCCATAACCTAAAAACATTTTATAATATTGGAATTTCTTAGAGGAAGCATTAACAATTATTATTAACTTAGAACTAGTACTTCTTTCCACTCATTTTCTCTTGATTTTAATAACACTAGTATTAAAACCATTCAAAATCTCAATTCCATAACTAAAAATAATTTATAATATTATTGGAATTTCTTAGAGGAAGCATTAACAATTATTATTAACTTAGAACTAGTACTTCTTTCCACTCATTTCTCTTGATTTAATAACACTAGTATTAAAACCATTCAAAATCTCAATTCCATAACTAAAAACATTTTTATAATATTATTAGAATTTCTTAGAGGAAGCATTAACAATTATTATTAACTTAGAACTAGTACTTCTTTCCACTCATTTCTCTTGATTTTAATAACACTAGTATTAAAACCATTCAAAATCTCAATTCCATAACTAAAAACATTTTATAATATTATTAGAATTTCTTAGAGGAAGCATTAACAATTATTATTAACCCAGAACTAGTACTTCTTTCCACTCATTTCTCTTGATTTTAATAACACTAGTATTAAAACCATTCAAAATCTCAATTCCATAACTAAAAACATTTTATAATATTATTAGAATTTCTTAGAGGAAGCATTAACAATTATTATTAACTTAGAACTAGTACTTCTTTCCCTCATTTCTCTTGATTTTAATAACACTAGTATTAAAACCAGTCAAAATCTCAATTCCATAACTTAAAACATTTTATAATATTGATTTCTTAGAGGAAGCATTAACAATTATTATTAACTTAGAACTAGTACTTCTTTCCACTCATTTCTCTTGATTTTAATAACACTAGTATTAAAACCATTCAAAATCTCAATTCTAACTAAAAACATTTTATAATATTATTGGAATTTCTTAGAGGAAGCTTTGATAACAATTATTATTAACTTAGAACTAGTACTTCTTTCCACTCATTTCTCTTGATTTTAATAACACTAGTATTAAAACCATTCAAAATCTCAATTCCATAACTAAAAACATTTTATAATATTATTGAATTTCTTAGGGGAAGCATTAACAATTATTATTAACTTAGAACTAGTACTTCTTTCCACTCATTTCTCTTGATTTTAATAACACTAGTATTAAAACCATTCAAATCTCAATTCCATAACTAAAAACATTTTATAATATTATTGGAATTTCTTAGAGGAAGCATTAACAATTATTATTAACTTAGAACTAGTACTTCTTTCCACTCATTTCTCTTGATTTTAATAACACTAGTATTAAAACCATTCAAAATCTCAATTCCATAACTAAAAACATTTTATAATATTATTGGAATTTCTTAGAGGAAGCATTAACAATTATTATTAACTTAGAACTAGTACTTCTTTCCACTCATTTCTCTTGATTTTAATAACACTTGATTTTAA